>CM034300.1:5793772-6027125 GCA_019925795.1 Dendrobium chrysotoxum | reverse complement strand
CATCAACTCCACAGCTCATCTTAATTGTGAAAAAAAAACCTCGCCAAATAATCTTCACTACTGCTTGGTCTTCCATTTTATTTTTCTTACTGTCATGTGATGAATCGTCAGAGGAAAGAGAGGGCATGCTTATCGGAGACTACCATAAGGCTACGGGTGCTCCACTCCCCTCAATAAGCCTGGCGTTTGAGGTTGCTGACATATCTAATCTTAAACTCTAGAAAAAGAGGTTGATTGAGTGGCAAATTAGTGAGAAGAGATAGATCAAGCTGCTATACTAGTACTAGTAGGATGTTACTAGTACTAGTAGGATGTTACGCATGCGCTTGAACCGGCCCAGGAGGGGCCGGCTGGACCGGTCCAACCGGGACCGGTCCACGTCTACGTGAGACTGAAGCGGAGCCAGGCGAATTGGGCGGAGACCGTGGGGAGCCAAGGAGAAAGTTTGGGAGGGAAATTTTGAATGGAGGGGGGCGGTTTAAACAATTTGTGAAACTCCTTTATTGTTAATTAGGAGGGTAGGAGGAAATTGGGGGGGATTATCTTGGTTTTGAAGGAAAATTGAGATCTAGGGTTTTCTTGTCTTGGGCTCTTGGCGTTGCCGGAGATTGGAGAGTCGTTCTTCCTCTCGGATCGAAGAACATTGTATCTTTATTTGCTTTCTTGCATCTACTAGTGAAATACAAGTGTTTGACTGATTTTTCTTTCCGTTTCGCCTCAATTTTCTCTGGTTTTACTGTGTTTTACTGTGTTGGCGCTGTCCAAGACAATAAACAGCAGTTTTCTGCTGTTTTACCCTCCTCCGGATCGATAGGAATACTTGAATCCAAGTATTTCCTATCAAATTGGTATCAAAGCGTCGTTGTGGGACCTTTAGCGGCTGAAAACCTGAAATTTCAGCGGGCTTTTGGGGCTTTCGAAGGAAGTTTGCTTGTTGTTTGTGGAAGAAAAGATGGCCGGAAAGAAAGTGGAAGTGTTGGAAGGCGAGTTCGGACAACTGAAATCAGATTTGGAGGGAAAGTTCCTTGAAATCTCCACCAACAATGAAAGGTTGGAATGGAGGTTTTCTGTGATGGAGGAGATGATGAAGAAACTGCTTGAAATGAAGACCAATCCGGCGACATCGGAAGTAAGAGAGACTACCGACGGCCATGGCATAGGAGGAAATCCGAACCCACCCCGGGGGAGGAGGATGCCAGAGGTGGAGATCCTGGAAGGGGAGAACGACATGCCTCCTCTAGAACCGCTCTCTAGAGAGGAGATGAGCATGGGATATGACAGAAGGGGTGCTGATTTTGGTGGGAGAAGGGAGGAATTTCATCGCCGAGGTGCTGATTTTGAAGGGAGAAGGGAGGAATTCCACCGCCGAGGCACTGATTTTGAAGGTAGAAGGAGAGGACTACGACGAGGGGTTCGGGTATAATCGCCGGAGGGATGATCGGGACACTTGGGGAGCACCTCCTCCTCGAGGATTGGGAGGATACGGGGGATACCGAGGATATGGAGGAGATCCCAAGGTGAGGAAACTGAAGATGCCCATCTTTGAGGGAGAGGATGGCCAGGGATGGATATACAAGGTGGAACAGTACTTTGCCGTCAACGGGTTGACGGAGGAGGAAAAGTTGACGGCGGCGGGTCTGTGTTTGGAGGGAAAGGCGCTGGCATGGTATCAATGGCGGGACAAGAGGAGCATATCCGAAACTGGAGAGAGTTCAAAGAATGCTTATTAGAGCGTTTCTGAGCCAATGGGGGAGGAGACTTCTACGAGCAATTCTTTGCCCTGACTCAGGAGGGGACCGTAGCGGATTACCGCGACAGGTTCGAGTTTTTGGCCAGCCGGTTGGATCATATCTCGAAGTCAGCTTTGGAAGGGAACTTCATGAAAGGGTTGAAACCAGAGATATGATCAGCAGTCAGAGTGTTGGAGCCGAGGAATTTAGGGAAAGCTATGGAACTGGCACAGCTGGTGGAAGATCAGAAGAAGTCAGAAAGGGGAGCCCGGGGAAATTACTCGGGGGGATCGTACAGAATGACGACCACCTTCTTACCTTCCAAGGGGCCAACCCCAGGGAGTTTGAAGGAAGTGCAGAAGGAGAAGATGGGAGGCGGAGGAAATGGAGGACAGTTCAAGAAGCTGATAGAAAAGGAGCTTCAGGAGAAGAGGGCAAAGGGGGTGTGCTTCCGATGTGATGAGAAGTACATGCCGGGTCATAGGTGCAAAGACCGGACTCTTCAGGTTCTCCTCGTTTGTGAAGATGAGGAAGACGAAGAGGGAGGTGGGAGTAGGTCAGAAGAGGAGGAGAAGTTGCACCTGGATGTGGCAGAAGTCTCTCTGAACTCCGTAGTGGGATTCACTTCGAGTCACACTATGAAAGTTAAAGGGGTGATAGCTGGCCATGAAGTGGTTGTGTTGATAGATAGTGGGACAACCCACAACTTCATTTCCACCCAAATTGTTGAGCTGCTTGGAATGGAGTTAGTGGATACAGGAGGTCATGGGGTGATGATGGGCACTGGAAAGGTAGAAGTGGGTAGAGGAGTTTGTAGGGGAGTGGTGCTGACTATTCAGGGAATCCATGTGAGGGAGGATTTTCTTCCTTTAGAATTGGGGAGTACAGATGTGATTTTGGGGATGAAGTGGCTGCAAACTTTGGGGGAGACCAAGGTGAACTGGGGAGAACTGCGGATGGAATTGGTAGTGGAGGGGAGGAGAATGGTGATACAGGGAGATGTCGGCCTGTCTAGGACAGGGGTGTCTCTCAAGTCCATGATCCGAACCATCCAGGAGGTTGGGGGTGGATACTTGGTGGAGCTGCAGCGATTGGAGAAAGTTAGTGTGGGGGAAGAGGGAGACATTCCTCTTGAAGTGCAACCGGTCATACAGCAGTTTAGGGAGGTTTTTCAGTCTCCACAGGGTTTGCCACCGCAGAGGGAGCTGGAGCATGCCATCACTTTGAAGGAAGGGGAGACCCCGATCAGCGTCTGCCCTTACCGTTACCCTTAGATCCAAAAATATGAAATTGAAAGGCTGATCCGGGAGATGCTGGAGGCGGGGATCATAAGACCAAGTGTAAGTCCTTTCTCTAGTCCAGTCCTCCTGGTCAAGAAGAAGGATGGGAGTTGGAGATTCTGTGTGGATTACAGGGCTCTGAATAAGGGCACTGTACCAGACAAGTTCCAAATTCCAGTGATTGATGAACTATTGGATGAGCTATTTGGGGCTGTGGTATTTTCCAAGTTGGACTTAAAATCCGAATACCACCAGATCAGAATAAAGGAGGCAGATGTTCCCAAGACAGCATTCAGAACACATGAAGGGCACTATGAGTTTCTGGTAATGCCCTTTGGTTTGACTAACGCACCTGCTACTTTTCAATCTTTGATGAACAGGGTCTTCAAACCGTACCTCAGGAAGTTTGTGCTGGTGTTTTTTGAAGACATTTTGGTGTACAGCAAGACTGAGGGGGAACACTTAGAGCACTTGAAGGTGGTTTTGGAGTGTTACAGGAACATCAGTTACAAGCTAACTTGAAGAAGTGCAGCTTTGCCCAGGCCAGTGTAGAGTACTTGGGACATGTGGTATCCCAAGGAGTGGCGGTAGATCAGACTAAAATAGAAGCAATGCAGAAGTGGCCAATACCTAGAAACCTAAAGGAGTTAAGGGGATTCTTGGGGTTGACTGGATACTACAGGCGATTTGTGAAGGGATACAGTGCTATTGCGTGGCCTTTGACTGAACAACTGAAGAAGGATGGGTTTTTATGGGGAGAGGCAGCAACCCGGGCTTTTGAGAAACTAAAGGAAGCTATGACTACAGTTCCAGTCTTAGCACTTCCAGATTTTAGCCAGGTCTTTGTCATGGAAACTGATGCATCGGGATATGGGCTGGGGGCAGTTTTGATGCAGAACCACAGGCCAATTGCTTATTTCAGTCAAGTGCTGTCAGCCAGGGCTAGACTGAAGTCAGTATATGAGAGGGAGTTAATGGCCATTGTCTTGGCTATTCAGAAGTGGCGGCCTTATCTATTGGGAAGGCATTTTATTGTAAGGACTGATCAGTGAAGCTTGAAGTATCTTCTAGAGCAAAGGATGGTGACCGAGGAGCATCAGAGGTGGTTATCCAAATTACTAGGCTATGACTTTGAGATCCAATACAAGCCTGGTTTGGAAAATAAAGCTGCTGATGCCCTATCCAGACGTGTTGGGGAGCTTCAGGAATTAGCGGTGTCAATTCCGTTGTTGCTAGATTGGGGGGCCATCAAGGAAGAAAGTAAGCTGAGTGAAGAGTTGAGAAAGATCAGGG
Source organism: Dendrobium chrysotoxum (assembly GCA_019925795.1). NCBI lineage: Eukaryota > Viridiplantae > Streptophyta > Magnoliopsida > Asparagales > Orchidaceae > Dendrobium > Dendrobium chrysotoxum. The sequence goes on along the minus strand of CM034300.1, from coordinate 6,022,822 downwards.
AGGATCTGGGGAAGGACAAGAGTAGTCATCCGGGCTACTACATTGAGGGGGAGAGACTATTGTATCAAGGGAGGTTTGTGATGCCACGGACTTCCATACACATACCCCACTTGTTGCAGGAGTTTCATGGCAGCGCTGTTGGAGGTCATTCAGGAGTTCAAAAGACATACAGGAGGCTAGCCTCCGAGCTCTACTGGAAGGGGATGCACAAAGATGTGGAGAAGATGGTGGCAAGGTGTGAAGTGTGCCAGAGAAATAAGTACATGGCCATGGCTCCGGGAGGATTACTACAGCCATTGACACTTCCAAACAGAGTTTGCGAGGAAGTGTCCATGGACTTCATTGATGGCTTACCAAGATCGGAGGGGTTCACAGTCATCCTGGTTGACAGACTGAGTAAGTATGCGCATTTCATCCTCTTAAGACATCCATACACCGCAGTGTCAGTAGCTGCAGCTTTTATCAGGGAGGTGGTGAGACTACATGGGGTGCCTGAATCAATTGTGTCTGATCGAGACAAAGTGTTCCTCAGCCAGTTCTGGAGGGAGCTGTTCAGGATGCAGGGCACAGTTTTAAAGAGAAGTATCGCTTACCACCCACAGACAGACGGGCAAACGGAAGTGGTAAACCGAAGCGTGGAGACTTATTTGAGGTGTTTTGTTTCTGAAACCCCACGGTTGTGGGCAAAGTGGCTGCCTTGGGCTGAGTATTGGTACAACACCTCGTACCATTCCGCGTCACAGATGACCCCGTTTAAAGTGTTATATGGAAGGGACCCTCCACACCTCATGCACTATGGGAGAGGTCGTACACCAGTATCATCAGTTGAGCAGTACCTAGAGGAAAGGGACAAGATGCTCGAAGACCTGAAGAAACATCTGATTAGGGCACAACAGATCATGAAGAAGCAGACAAACTCACACAGGAGAGACATGCAGTTTGAAGTGGGGGAGAATGTGTTCTTGAAACTACGACCCTACAGGCAGAGAACAGTGGCTAGAAGGAGGAATGAGAAATTGGCACCAAGGTACTTTGGCCCCTATGAAGTGTTAGACAGGATTGGAGCAGTGACATACAGGTTGAAGTTACCCCCCTCAGCCACTATACATCCAGTGTTCCATGTGTCTCAGCTAAGGAGAGCCATAGGGGAGCATGCAGCGAGTGCAGAACTACCAGCCACTATGACGGAGGAACTCGAAGTGGTTTTAGAACCACTAGAGCTTGCAGGAGTCCGATCAGATAAAATAGGCAACAAAGAGGTGCTAATCAAATGAAGAGGCCTCCCGGATTTCGACGCTATTTGGGAGCCGTTTGAAAGAATGAAAGAGCAATTCCCCTCTTTTCACCTTGAGGACAAGGTGAGTTTTTGGGAGGGGAGTAATGTTACGCATGCGCTTGAACCGGCCCAGGAGGGGCCGGCTGGACCGGTCCAACCGGGACCGGTCCACGTCTACGTGAGACGGAAGCGGAGCCAGGCGAATCGGGCGGAGACCGTGGGGAGCCAAGGAGAAAGTTTGGGAGGAAAATTTTGAATGGGAGGGGCTGTTTAAACAATTTGTGAAACTCCTTTATTGTTAATTAGGAGGGTAGGAGGAAATTGGGGGGGATTATCTTGGTTTTGAAGGAAAATTGAGATCTAGGGTTTTCTTGTCTTGGGCTCTTGGCGTTGCCGGAGATTGGAGAGTTGTTCTTCCTCTCGGATCGAAGAACATTGTATCTTTATTTGCTTTCTTGCATCTACTAGTGAAATACAAGTGTTTGACTGATTTTTCTTTCCGTTTCGCCTCAATTTTCTCTGGTTTTTCTGTGTTTGGCTGCTGTCCAAGACAGAAAACAGCAGTTTTCTGCTGTTTTACCTCCTCCGGATCGATAGGAATACTTGAATCAAAGTATTTCCTATCATAGGATTGAAAATTAGGATGGATAATAGTAATTTCATGTGTTTAGAGTGGTATACCAATAATATCCCTGATCAGAATAGAGATAGAAAGAAATTTATATTCCATATTATTGCACTCCAAAAATTTAGTTGATCTCCTTGACAACAACGTATTATATCTGTAATCCCTCTCTATCCCCATAACTTGTGTTGATTGCAACTTAACAGTCTATGGTTCTTCATCAAGTATATACCTAATACATACATACGATCAAAGTTAACAAGTTCGAATTTGAAAGCAAGCATGAGAGAATCTACCAATAAAATATAGCATAGGCATGGAAGCTAATACACCATCTACAACAGGTTCTAGCATGGTTCCCTATTCCATGACCAACCATTATAACTTCATTACGCCTAGCAAAGGATGTCAGCTAATAAATGGATTCCAATCAAAATATGTCTTTATGAGAAATGCAAATCAACGGATTTCCCTCACCTAGCAAACTATCACCTAAAAGACAAAAAAATGGGCGATCAAATTTTGATGTGCATGCATCTAGGCTAATTTGGAAAGGGTTTTTCCAGCAAACTTCTTTCTGAAGACCGGATTCTATCGAATATTCAAATGAATGCAAACGACTATCAAGTTTGCTGTTAAATGACCAAATCATTACCTTCTAGTATAAAGTTAACATAAGGGAAGCCTTCGCATTAGATAGATTAATTCCATTAATTGATATCCATATCTCTCCAAGAGCCCTCAGAGCAACCTGTAATCAATCCCAACAATAGCGGTTGCAATTCCACACCCTCAATCCTGTGATGTCTCACACATCACCCTTTAAGGAGCTACAACTCTCCAGATGACCTTTGCTGCTCTTTACAAGAAAACAGCTGTTTTCCACCAAGCATCATTCCCATTTTCACTTTCGTTAGTTTAGTCATTGAAGGTTTTTCTATTTTCTCTTTTTTTTTAATCACTTCACCTTTGTATATAAGGCTATGAATCTGGCTCAAAAACTAATTATCACTTGAAATTGAACCATTTTTTGGCTTACAACAAACTCAGATTCAAGCCAATGGGCCAACTAACAAAGTCAATCCCAACTAGAATCAAACTTGAATTGCATCAGGTCTAAAATTGAGCTAGCTGAAGATAGGATTGAATCAGAGCCCGAATTGAGCTTGAAATGAGCCAGCTCAAGCTCGAATCCAAGGTATATACATTTATGTATAAATGAATTTATGCATGTACAAATATTTTAGTTAATGAATATATGGCATTTATGAATACATAACCATATAGATATGGGTATAAGTATGTATTAGAATTTTTTTTATGATGCCGAAATCTAATTGAAATCAATGAACCATAACTCAATAGAATCAAGAATGGATCAAACTAACTTATAATAAGGTTCGACTCAGTCTGACATAGGATCACATGAGCTAGGGTCAAATTGGTTTAAGATCATATTGCTAATAGCCCTAGATGTATGGTAGTGAAATGAAGGTTTGCTTCCCTTGCATTTCATACCAAAATTTCAACTAGTTTTACTTGATATTTACTTCTTGCTCGGATTTGACAAGCAGTTCTGCTCAGTTAATCTACCGTTTGGCTTCAATATATGTTGTTCTTTTATTTTCTTTAACATGTTATGTTGGTTCATAGTGTCTGCTCGTTTCAGCTTCATACCAGACATGATTTTGCTCTTCATGAATGCACTTCAATCAGTAGACATGATCCTTGTACGCAGGCAGTCTCCTTCCTGGCTTTGCTAGTGTACTGATTTTTATTTCTGCTAGAGCATCTATGTGCTCCACAACCATTTTTTTAATTTATTCTTTTTTATTCTACAGTTAAATAATATTAATATGGAATTGTGAATGCATGCTATATTGACCCTCTATTGCATTTAACGAGTGCATAAACTTGATACGCATGCGGACTGATAGCTCAACTAATATGTGAAACCCATGAAGTCAAAATGTATATTTTGATAGAAAGCTTGACTAATTCGGAGTGAAATGAAGACCATTGAACATGAAAGGATGAATGCAAAACCATCAAGATTAATAAGTTCATAGAAGCTTGATGAAGATCTTGATGAACTAATTCCGGAAAATCTGAAGAAAGTACATGCTTGCCTAAGAAACAAGCTAAAGTTCTAGGGGTTTTAATCTTTTATTTAGTTGTACGTATAACTTTCTAAGCACATTCTAATATGATAAGCTAAATTCAATTTTTTATATTAATTTAGGTTAAATTATGCATTAAAATGTTAAAATATTCTTCAAAATATCCTAGATTTCTTAAAGTTTTGTAAAAATCACCTTCATCAACTCAGCCAATTTCATTAACTTGACTGATTGACAATCTTCAAGAAGTATATTGGTCAAAATATTATAGCTGGCTAAGCAATTCTAATCGCTAAGTTTGCTTGAACGTTGTCAGTGAACTTGACGAGCTGCTAGGGTGTATTCTATTACTGTCTGACATTAACTAAGTTCCATTGAATTTAGCCCATCTTAACGGGATTCAGTAAACATAGAACGAATCTATTGAATAGCTTTTTTTGAAAAAAAATATTACATCTGTTGAAGACCATGGGGTCCCACGGTGTGGGATCCACTCCTCTAGCTCCTTCATGCATCTACCCCATTGTTTAAAATTGCGCAATATGAGGCCCGCCTCAGCGCAATTCCAGTGAAAAACGCATCAAGGCTTACGCCTCAAACTTTTTTTATGAGGCTTGCGCCTCAGCTTGGCTAAGGCCCGCCTTGAGGCACGCCACGCCTCGCTGACGTGAGGCTTACGCCTCACCCTATTTATAAATATTTTTATTAAAACTTAACTACATCCTAAATTAAAGCCTTGAAAAAAATCACTCTTTAATGCACCCCCAACCTGCAGCAATTTCCTCTCGATTTCCTTGACCTCCAGCCCTCCGTTTTCTCCATAGTCAACATCGTTGTAGCCACTAAGGATCACTTGAAACTCATACACTACAACCACCACTTCATCTAAAATTTTAAGAGTATTAATCTCATTTTTATATTAATGAAAAATATTTATCAAAGACGAAGATGATTGAAATAAACAGAGAAGAAGCAAATTGGGAGACATAGAACTCCATAGGATAAGAGAGGGGAGAGACCAATTTGTTGTTATGATGACAACTCAAATAAAAATTTCCTTAGTGATGGCAATGCAGATGAAATCTATGTTTTTGTTAACTATTTCAATTTTCTTGAGGAATTTAGTGTGGATGAATGGGGAACTAAGAAAGAAGGAATTTGGAGTTGAACTTGATATTATATGATACTTTTATGTCATCCATATTTTTAATATTATTTTGCTCTTATAATAATTGAATTTCAATTCTATTTCATGTAATTTATCACTTGCCACTTTACGTCTTGTGCAATTTTTTATTTCATATGTATGTCAACTTGTTACTTCATAATTCAATAGAGAAAGGTAATATGTCATCCTTTAATATATTATTTGAGTATTATATAAAAAATCATTTTTAACATTTATTTTGACTTGACGCAATTTTTTAATTTTGAGGCTTACGCCTCAAAACGCCTTGAGGCTTACGCCTCGCCTCACGAACAAAAAACGCCTCAATACCCAATTACGCAATTTTAAACCTTCTACCCAACCCAATTTCCGCTCTAGCTAGAAGAGCGATGGGTCTATGCAGCCAATTATAATATAATCTATTGAGCATTGCATGGATTGAAAAGCTTTGGCATTGGATCTCCTTCTTAAACCATTAGCTTGCAATATGTTTTCTCCTTTCCCTTCACCTAGTCGCCCACCCTTTTTTTTATTTTAAAGTAAATTGAATTTACTTCTTTCCACATGTCATATCCTCGGAGAAGCCTATAAAAACCTCCAATCTACAAATAAAATTCAAAATAATTTTTCCAACTTTTCTACATGGTATCAAAGTAAGGTTGGAATTTCCTTCATCAAATATTGTTTTCTTTCCTCCTCATCAGGATTCATTAGCTTCATTATATCTGATTTCTTCAACTTCTCTTCCAAGAGTCAAACAACATGAAGGGTGGAAATCAGACAAAGGGATAACTTCAAAGGCTACAAGCAGTATCAAATTGTGTAGATCTTTTTACAAGGAAAGAGAAAGAGCCTCCACCTTGTGGATCCTCCTCAAGAGCCTAATGATCCAATGCTTGAACTTCGAGATCAAATAGATTTCATAATCATGACATTTCAAAATAGTTCCATGATCATGACATAGTTGTGGAATAACATGATACATAAAATAAATGGGACTTGTATGTTCCTCTCTACAAAAAAAGAAGTTTAGAATGTCTTTAAACAATGCACTCAAAAGTGAAGGATATTGCCCTCATTTATAGGATTAAAACTAATATTTCAACAACTAAACAAGATAGGATTCATGTTATTGAGTACCTTATTACAATGAAGTTTTGATAACTTGGAATGGATTATTACTAAAAACTCAAGATGACATGCTGTGATTATGCAGTAATTCACAAGCAATTTGTAGGGGAAAAAATGTTTGATTTCCTTGCAAGACTCAATAATGACTTTGAACAAGTTCGTGTCCAAATCTAATAGAGAAAACATACTATCACTAAATGGGGGTTTTTTTCTTCTCATACAAGACGAAGAAGGAAAGACGATAATGCTTAACGCTCTAATCTCCAAAACATCTACCATGACAACCACTAAATACTAAGAAAAGGTACTTACTGCTACAAACTCTTTTCTTAAAAAAGAATATAAAACAAACAAAAGCCTTTTTCAAAAAACAATCTGTGATGAAACTATTGCAAGAAGAGATGACACGTCTAAGAAAAATACAGGAAACTCTATGCAAAGCCCCTTGGATTATGATAGAAATAAAGAATATCACCAAAAAGGATAGGCTTGTCTTATGGAATCAGAATGCCTCAAACCAAAAGAAATTGACAAATTCAGGAACTTCATCAACTCTCGAGAAAACCATCTAAATCAAGCTTTGTAGCTCAAAATTATAAAAATTCTAACTCATGTGTTTTTAGTGCATTGAATAATCCCCCTCAGACATGAATCATGGATTTAGAAGCCATTGACCATATAAACAACCTTACCAACCTTTTCCAAACTTAAAAACCCCAACCCCAATAATAAAAAAATAAAAGTCGACAATGGTTCTCTAACAACTATTGTTAGTCAAGCTAGAGAAAAAAAATGGGTTATGTCTTCTTAAAAATAGAAATCACTTGCCATGTTCATTTATTTCCACCCTCAAAATATAAGTCATATGGGAGTTTTTATAGGCTAGGGCATCCCTCTTTCAAAATCCTACAATATATAATTTTCTTCTTTAATATAAACATGAAAAATTTTCATTAGTAAGACCAATAAAATTGTCAAACTTTATCGTGTTTGTTTTACTAAAAGTGATTATAAATCCTCTATTCATTTTTCTAATTGTTCACTCTCACATTTTGGGGGCCTTCCTATATCCCTAACCTTAATTGATGATTGCGCTCAAATGACATAGTCATATCTTATCAAACAAAAATTTGATGTCAGCAATATTCTTCCCATTTTTATTGTCGTGATACAAAAATAATTTTATGCTAACATCAAAGTATTTTGGACTAATAATGCTCATGATTACTTTACTCATAAATTACCATTTTTCTTTAAAAAAGAATATATCATCCATCAATTCTTTTGTCCTGACACTTCCCAATAAAATAAAATGGAAGAAAGAAAAAATTATCAAATGCTATAAACCATCTAGACTCTTTTCTTTTAAAATCAAGTGCCAAAAAAGATATTGAAAAATAGCAATGTTAACTTCCACATACATAATCAATAATACCCTCAAGAGTGATTAGCTTAAAAATCTTACAATTTATCAAACTAAATTCTTCCCCACAAAGAACTTCCTCACAAAAATTCATTCAAAAAATCTTTGAGCGCATTGCCTACATCCATGTCCACAGATAACATAGAGGTAAACTCAATCTTTAACCTCTCAAATGGATCTTTATTGGGTAATTCTTCACTCAAAAAGGATATAGTGTTACCATCATACCAATACAAAAATTCATTACTTCACCATGATGGTTAAACTAACGCTTGTTGCAACTTCTAACAATTGTATAGGTTTAGATTCTATAAAATTGCTACCTTAAAATACTTATTAAACCTTCTCAATGATATCCACGTTATCATCAAATCTCAACAGGAGAAAATTCCAACCCACTAATCTAATCAACCCTTGGGATTTAGGACCTAAGGTCACCTCCAAGTATTAAGTTTCCATAGATCATCAACCCCTTTTATGCCCTAATGTCTATAATGACCCACCCCCAATCGACACTTAATACCAAAAAAAGGCAAACAAGATCCATATATATCAAATGATCTTCATAAAATATCTCCATTCATACCCCTCCAAAACATATAAGGAACAATGCCCCTTAAAAATATATAGAAATGCTACTCAAAATAAAAAAATATTATAAAAATCTACCAAAATCTATCAAAAATATAAAATTATTCATTGCTCTATGAATAAAGCAAACTTTGCCCTATACGTAAGCTAATTAAGGGTAAAATTCAAATTTGATCAAAGCTCATGAAGAAGCCAAATTCATATTAATGCAATCAAACAAACCTAGTTCAAATTCTAAGATAGCAAAAACATGATATGTGCCCCATGACAAGATGGTTACTCTATTACAACGATGCCACTATATTACAATGATAGCCCCACATATTTATACTCCCCAATGGCATGCATCTTAGCTTCTAGTTTTATTTGTTGCATCTAATCGGGTACAAAGGCCTATGTTTAGTCTAAGTCGATCAAAAATTAAGCACGCCTTTAGCTTTCACCCCAATTGAAATCCCCTTGAATGAAGCAATTCATAAATGCCAACAAGGAATTTTTTAAGTTAGGTTGAAGTCCGATGATAAAATAGGCCAAGGACCATAATCACCCACGATAATGGAATCATAGGATCTTGATCAAGCAAGTCATCAATCCCTAACCAACCCCTCTTAGCAAAAGAGTGGATTGTCTTCATGTGCACCAAGAAAACCATTGCATTGACCAATTTATGAGAGTTTATAATACTAGCCACAATCGAAAACTCTCCCTCATGAAAGCAGTAATTAATCATGGAGGCTTCATCTATTGGAATCTTTAAACCACGAAAGCAAAGTCCTTGAAAGAGTGCGAAATCTCTAACAAATATTTTATCTACTCAGCCTCTTGAAAAAGATCAGCCCTTCCCAAACTGAGTTGGACAGCACTTTTCAAAGTAGACAATCATATGATCATAATATTCATGCTAATAGATCATAAATAGCAAACCCGCCATTTAGATCTATTAAAAAGAAAGTTAATTTACATGTCTTACATAAACAAAAATAATTCAAATGAATATCATCAATGTTATTTTTTGCGACCATCCAAAGAGAGCTTAAAAAAGAATTACATGTCCTCCCAATCATGTTCCATCATACGAAACACAAGGGTAAAAAATAGTAAACTTCTTTAAATTTGTACATGCTTGTCCATGTCCAACAGATATAGGTGTCATATCCCACATCCAAGTAAATATCTTACATGCATAAGACATTTCATGCACTTATAATTCAAAGCATTGGCGCATCCCTGAATAATGCTAATGATGATAATGATAATAACATCATCAAGCTGAATGATATATTTTCAAATGATTTTATGAATTATGAAGTCAAGGTGATATTTCCAAGATTAAGACATGGATTGTGTTATAAGTACAATATATAACAGTAGTATTGATGCATAACTCCAGCTAAAACATGAGAATATTCATACAAAAAGCTAGAATGACAAAAGAAATTGTTGTATATTCTCTATATACCGATAAAATATCCTAATTATAGACATCAATGGCATTTAATGAATTAGAAAGAAGACTAAAAATTAGAAAAGAAGACAAAAAATTGGAAAAGAAGGCTTTTTTTACCAAAATTGTCCATGTGCATCATGATAACCGCGAGAAGATGGCAGATACACATGAGTATCAATAATGATTTCGGGAGGATGTACACCAGCTTTTTCTGCATATTCCTGCTTTGCAATGTGCAAAGCACCATCCACAAGCTCAAGATCCTCCTCTCGACAGCGCAGCAATACAGCTGGCTCCTTCAGTCGAAGCAAGCCCTAAAATTACAACACATATCAACCAAGCTGTAAATATTGAAACTTTAACATTTGAAACAAAATAAAGTAAAAAAAAAATAAAATCATTTTGAATTCCCAAAAACTAACTTTTCCACCAAAACTAATCTTTCTAAAGATATACAAAGGAGATTCACCAATTCTATTCAGCTTTAGGATCCTATGACAACTAATTCATAAAACATTTACATTTACCAACGCAAAAAAAAAAAAAAAACTTCAGTCGTAATAAAGCAAGTGCACCCACGTTTGTGAAAACCATTATAGGGAATTGGATGCGTCACAGGTAGGTTATTCTTAGGCCTATTCAAGCATATTTTAATTTTAATTCAACCATGGAAATCTTGAACGAATATGTAATAACCAACAACAGAGTCAACACATGCCTATCCACGAATAACTACCAAGCACTCTGGGCATCAAGAACAGAGGTCCTTGTCTTTCTGGATCTTGTAAATAAATTGCATGCCATGTATAGCTTCACAATGTTTCACATGTATAACCGATATCTGATTTAATTTGACATGTCAAACATGCTGGTATTGCAAAAGATTGTAAACTGTTAGCCTAACCTGAACAATCAAATCTCTTAAAAGATGTCTATATGTATGATGATGATGGGCAACATTCAAAAGCTCCTTGCAGCAGCCTCCTTCATTGAATTGACCAGATTATCTTGAGCTTGAAGAACTTTAATACGAGAAGCATTCAGCTGCATTGAATACTCACTGCCCAAATTAATGAAAATCTCAATCAAGCCATGAATATAAACCATAGTAGCAAATAATCATGAAAAAAACTAGTAATGTTCAATTTAATTTTTAGGAATTATACTGTAAAAATGAAATTCTACTCAGACTGAATATATCATGTTACTTCATAATATCAAAACTGACGCATTTTTTCAAAATAGCATCCAACAGCAAAACAAAGCAAGAACACAAGTAAAACACACATCATTCACTATTAAGCAGACAACATCATCATTAAAATCATTAGTCTTCCCCAGCTATTTGGAGGAACAACATTTTCCTTTTTTTTTCAAAAGTGGGAAATCCCACAGATGTTACTCAACTTCACTCGGTTAGAGAAGGAATAATGGTAATATAATAAATTTAAGACTTTGATTTTAACAAACAAAAATATAGAAGAAGCAAGCAAAAAGGAAGTTAAAAAACTAATACATGCATTTTAAGAGTATTATGAAAATCATTGTGCAAAGAAAACCATAAGAGGAAGTTCAGTAAAATTTAAACATAAGAAAAGTGGGTACATGATATATCATCACCACTAACAGTATTAGTCTTATCCCAACTATTTCGAGGATTATAAGCAAATGAAATGAGAAACATATTTTCCTATCTTTTCAAAAGTGAGAAATCCCACAAATCTGATCCAATTCAGTCAGTTAGGAAACTTGAAATTATTATAAATTCAGCATTTTGATTACAATAAACAACATTATAGTAGTAAAAAACAAATTAAATAACAAATACTGCATACCTTTATGAGGAGAAGTCTCGACGCATCATAGATAAGGATTAATAAAGCTCATTCTTAAACAAAAGTGTTATCCATATAATTGCTAGTGTTGCAAAGCTACATGATAGCTAATGATGTATCCCTGTACTTCTAATTCTTGAACATTATAAATTTACAAAATTTAATAATATAGAAATGCATTGAAAATACTAGATGAGAAAACACATACTTCTGTAGGTAGTTCTAAAGAACATTGCATATGTCAATACATGGCAAAAACGACCTTGCATGCTGGAAGCAAGTAAATCTAGGCATGATGGTGAATCCAAAAATGGACTGGCTACCTTGATTAATTGAATGATAGTTGAGAGTTTTATACATGTGAATGCATTCAAAGGCTTCGTATGCTTGCTACTTTTATCACCACACTTCACAAGCATGAAGTAGATGTTTTCAACTCCTCACATGCTCAAATAGGGTTTTGGAAGGATTCGTTGCACGAGACTCCAAACATATGACAATTCATTTATTAATGCATTGCTTTTGGATTTTTTTTTTTTTCATAAATTTCCACATCACAATCTCATTTTGTGCAGGAAACACAGATCAAAATCCCTACTGCATGTATGCACCCCTTACACCGCTACACATTCATAGAGAAAGCACTTGCGGAGCAAGTTATCCATCTCTTGCATAATCCAGAATCTGTTTCGAGCATTATAACATGGCATTACTCAGCACAACAATGCCAAACAAAAGGCCAAGTTATCAAACTAAAAATATGCATGATCACTTCAAATCATAATATGCCGAAGGCAAACCATAAAGCCTATTGCTCCTACAGACAAAAAAAAAACATAAAACAAATCAAAAGAAAAGCAGATTAGCAAGTGAATCCACAGTTTACATTTTTTTCGAATTTCAACTTGCTTCTGTTTACGTTCATATTCTTGTCTAATCTTCCTCTTTTCAGCCTCAACTAGTTGCAGCTTCTCAATGTTAAATTCCTGAAAATAAAACGGTTCAAAAACAATCGTAAGATTTAAACCTTAAATGAAAAAGGGATATAAACAGTTAAGTCATCACAAAGCAACTCAGTGGATCAACAGGTAACAAAAGTTTCGCCAAAACATAACCATCATCTAATGGAAATATAAAAGCGCCGCCTCATCATAAACATGGTTACAATACACTAACAAAAGTACAAGACATAGCCCAAACGGCACATCATTCCATTTGGCAGGGAGTTTTTAGTCCTCACTTTCCACGCTTTATTCAACTGCTCACGAATCTGCAAATCTAATGTGCTTAATTCCACAAATAAACAACTAGGTCGTCGCAGACATTACACTGCACTTAACAAGACAAGGAATGAGCTCACTCTCCGGAAATAAAAAAAACAAAAAGATAAACCTAATTCCTGCTTCGATAACCCAGAAATAGCTAGCAATCAATCAATAAAAAAAAGCTAGCAATCAAGCTTCCCAATCTGACGAAAGCGAGCACAATATCTAACAGACCAAGTCGCAAAAATGATTCACCGTCAAAAAACTTTTTGTGCTCCACCGTGCAGATCATTTCATAGATTCTCTCAAATATCTCGAAGACCGCTCTCAACAAACTCCCACAAGTACCAAAATGACTCAAAACGTGGGATCTCGCAGGAAGAAGATCAAAGAGACACTATGAAAAGGGAGGGGAAAAGAAGCAACCTCTTCTGCGGAGACGGAGATCTCGTTGGCCTTTTCCTCTGCCTCCTGGCGGATGAACCGCACCATCTGCTGGATCTGCCTCGAGACATCAGCGTCGTTCATTTTGGGACGGAGGGTTCGGTAGATCGCCGGAGACGGAGTAAGGCAACAGCGAAGAGAAGCTCCGAAGATATTATAACGTGCGTGGAATCGATCAGTACAGAACGAAAATGAATGATTGCAAGAAAGATCTCCGAAACTGTGAGAGTAGCTGTCGCGGATTTTTTTCACAGTAATTTTTCGGTAGGGCACGGGAAGGAGAAAAAATATCTTTTACATTCTCTCTTACAAACTTCTAAAAACCATTTTTTTTAATACTCAAAAATAAATAAATGTATGCCATCCATTACATTATGTGCTCCATAGGCCCCCCCAAAAAATTCACATTATGAATCTCAAATAAAATTTAAATTAAAATTTTATAGAATTAAATTCAAAATCATCCAAAACAATGATATTGTCGAGTCCTAAACCCTAGTTGTGTTAGGTAGTCGAAAGCCAACGTAATATTTGTCGAATAATTATAATATGAATCATTTAATACATTATATACATGACATGAATGCAGCAAAAAATATGAAAGGTCGTTGCACCGACATCAAGATGCAGTGTTAAATAAACAGAGATTCCCATGTCATGGATAATGTGGCAAAGAAACTAATCCAGGAAATTATAATTATGATGGGAAATTAAAATATAGGCAATGTTGTGAAAATTGGACGGGAAGTCGAAGCAGAAATATGAGAGGTTCAAGCTTCCATGATTCTACAAGGGTTGAACCAAGTAATAATATAAATTTGTGACTAAAAATAAATTTAGTTTATATATAAACTTATAAATTCTTACTAATTTATGTTAAATTTAATATAAATTATTGTTAATTTATGCTATCCATTTAGATAAATTTCAATCATAAATAATATATTAAATTCATATTATAATTTTGCATCTATAAATCATTTAATGTAAATTATTTAAAATTAATTAATAAATAAAAATTAATTTCTAATGATGTATATTTAAAAATATAAAATATAAATGGATAAAAAAATTAAATATAATTAATCAGTAAAATAAACATTAATCTCATTATTAAAAAATAATTAAAAATAAGTTTAAAATATATAATGTATAGATTTTGAAGTAAAAAATTTTCAACTAAATTGTTTAGTCCCATTGTCAAATCATGTTTTGTTTGGTGGATATTACCAGGCCTGTGAGGAGAATGTAATGAGGTTTGAGCATGAGAGAGGAAGAGAGGATGTGAATCCAAGAGAGGTATGGATTTAGACAAATTCTTTATTATCTAAGCCAGATATACAAGAATAATCAAAGCGAGAGCTCTATGCTATCTAGCTTGAGCGAAAAGAGAAAAATGATACAATATTTCTTGGATCCGATCATGTATAGATGTGATCTCTCTCGTTCTTCTCTCTATTGTCACATGTTCTTGTGTATGTGTCCCAAGGAAAAAAAAAAGTTTTTTTCTTGTCATTCCTCCTCCCCCTTTTATAGGGTTTAGAAGGATATAGAGATGATGTCATGGATATGAGAACTATCCCATCACTCTTTTATTATAAGTTGCCCGTTGGTGCGTAGTAGGATGGTGGTTAACAAGGGCGACCCAAGTAATGTTCGATGATGATATGAGGTCACCCTGTTAATACAAGGAGGGGTGAGTAGCATTTGGACATAGTCTTTGGGATGTTGTGAGAGAGATTTTTTAAGAGGGGATGTGGGTCGTTGGTTGTTTGTCACATGAGAGACTTGATTTTGGCTTAGATGGATAAAAATCTTTTTGGTTAAGAGAGGAATTTATGAGGTCGCTCTCGCCTGATATAGGGACAACTGCTTGGAGAAAGTGGCAGGTGCCAGTCCGTTGTGCTCCATTGTTAAGCACCTTCTAGCGACTGAGCAAGTCATTTGAACATACTATTCCGAGAGAGCTGTGGGTCCTCCTTCCGTTATACTTGAACATAACCTACAAGACACCCATGAATGGATAACTACACAAGTAGTCATGGTGTATACCCAAATGACTTGAGAGATTTGTTTTATTTTGTTTATATATTTTTTCTTATTTTCATGGTTTAAGAGCTCACATGAGATTTTTTGGGACCAGGTGAGTATATTTTGTTGGTGTTTAGTTGGTACATAATCATTACAAAAATTTAGGCTCATTATAAAATAAAATATTTATATTTAAATTAATTTATTAAATTTAATATTTAATTTAACTTTTTATAATAAATTAATTTATTATAATAGGATATAAATTAAACCGGCCGGTTCTTAAAAATCTCAAGTGGTTCAACGAGGTTCACACCAATTTAATGTTGGGCTGGTTTTTCAGGCGGACTGAGCTGACCATATGACCGATTCAAGGTTGAATCAATTGAACCGTCCAATCCAATTCAATTTTCAAAACCATGATTATATGTATTCTTACAAATAAATTAATGAAATTAAAAGATATTATAATTCATATAAAAATAAATGTTCTATGTATTCAGAAAATTAAATAGGTTACGAAAACTCTAATGAGATTGATAGTTTAAGATTTAAACTTTAGTATTTAGGTATGAATTGTACTTGAAATGATGTATATGTGATTATAAATAAGAATTTGAAGAACAATATTATAGAAATTAATAAAATTGGATATAGAATTATAGCCTTAAAGATTGTTATTGATGCTAAGATTATTAATGTTATAAGTACTTATGCTCATCAAGTAGGTTTGAATCTGTGTTTAAAAATAAATTTTGGAATGACTTAGAAAAATTAATATAAAGAATACCTCTTAAAGATTTTGCTCTAACTTATAATTTTGTAATTGCTAATACTTTAGTAAAAATGAAGTTGAAAATCTCATTTGTTAGGGTGGGAGTAAAAGTGAAATTATCTTTTAGCATAATGGATGGATTGACCCGTTTAGACTCTCTGAAGTTTATTATATTTTTAGACTAAATATTATGGTTAACTATTTTTTTTTAAGATGGGAAATAGAGGAAGCCTCTTCTTTAAGAGTTTGTTCCTGTAAATATTGTTGAGTAAGTTGATTTATCTTTTGGAACAATGGGTTGGAATACTTCTTTTCCTTTTTGAATATTTGGAACTCCATAAAAAACATTATGCCTGAAAAGTTTCTAACATCTTTTGGAAACAAAGCTACCCATTTATATCCCTCTTTGTTTATGTTGAAAATCTTTAAAGGTTTCATTTCATTCTAGTGGATGCATGCAATGATTTAAGGTCAATGGATTATTTTGGCCTCTAAATGCTAATATTGCGTTCATATTGAATATATCGAGCATATATTTTCAGCTAATGAAAGTTAAGGGTGTTAATAAATGACCTTATTTGTCAACACAATCCGAACCTGATCAAAAAAATCTGGATACGGGTTGACCCATTAATAAACGGATTGGGATTGGGTTTATGTTAGGTTTTTCGATCCGTTTATTAAACTGGTTAGGTCAGGTTTAAGTTGACATACAAACTCATAAATTGACCTGAAAATGACCCATTTAATATATTTCTTCTTAATTTTTTAAATATTTGGGTATAATCTTATTATTTTTAATCAAATATCTTAAATTTATAGTTAATAAGTTATTAAAAAGACAATCAAAACATATTAATGGGTGGGGTTTTGATCATTTGGTTTGCTAGTGAGTCTGGTTCGAGTTGATTAGATTTCACTTGGGTCAATTTTGAGTTGGACCCGAATCCAATCCGTCAACCCATTTTAACACCCCCAGCAAAAATACTACTAGATTGTGGTACCATTTTGCTCATTATTTTAATATTATTTTTTAGAATTATTTTGACATTGGCATTTGGTATCTCAAGCGAGCTAACACTAACATCAATGTTACTAACACTAAATGTCACAATTCCACTATTTTCCTTGCTATAATTTGTTCAATGCATTGGAATGCTAGGAATTGGGATAAATATAATAACACCCACTTTCAATTGGCAAGGTATGATTAATTGTATAGTTATAGAGATGTGCTTTTTAGTGAATTAGAAGTTATTATGACCCAATTTAAAGATATGAATATTTTAGCTAGCCTTTTAAATATTATGACCTATAACAAAATATTAATAATATTGTTATTTCCTCTTATTTTAATCCTACTTAAGGGAAATTTAAATTAAATACTATAAGTTCTTATGGTGAGACCCTCAAGGATGCTTATGGTTATGTGTTATTTTTTCATTTTACAAATTTCTTTGCAGCGCCTCAAATTTGAAAGCTTTTTTATTGGGGCTTAAATGGACATTAAGGCTTCATTTGGGATAGTTTTCTTACTGCTTTTTAAAATAATATTTTAGTACAAAATTTTTTAAAACTATAATTTTTTGTACTAAAAAGCTGCTTTAGAAAGCAATAAAAAAGTTGTCTCAAACGAAGCCTAAGTAATGTGCTTTGACGAGTATTTATATACTTATCATTGAGATTAATAATGAGAATACTTTCAAAATTATTTGTGATAAAAAATCTTTTATATATGATATTAATAGTATTAAATGAAAATTTTGGATGAAATTAGCCAAATGCACTAATAAAATTAACTTTATCCACCATAATACTAATATTGTTGTTAGCTTTTTGATTGATTTGAGTTTTATTCATAGAGATAACCATATTTTTCAAGGGAGCTCTCAGCAGGTAGACTTGCTTAAGGATATTGCTTCCCTTGATAAAACTAAGGCTTCGTTTGGGACGGCTTTCTTACTGCTTCTTAAAGTAATTTTTTAGTACAAAAATTAAAATTTTTATACTAAAAAATTATTTTAAAAAGAAGTAAGAAAGCTGTCCCAAACGAACCCTAAGTGCCCTCATCTTATTACTTAATTTTTATGATGCTACACTTTTGTTTGAAGTTTATATTTTTTGTTTGTATGGTTGACTACTTGGTTGTCTGAATGGTGATTACTAAGGTTTCATTTGAGATAGATTTCTTACTGCTTTCTAAAACAACTTTTTAGTACAAAATTTTTTGAACTAGAAAATTTTATACTAGAAAGCTGCTTTAGAAAATAATAAGTTAGTTGTCCCAAATGAAGCTTAAGGGTCTGCCTGGGATAGCTGTAGTTTTTAATAAAGGTGATTGTAAAATTACTATGGAGAAAATAACTTTTTTAAAAATTGTAGAATATAGCTTCTTAATATAAAAAATTCTTGAAAGTTGTGAAATAATAGTGGCCAAACAGAAATTATGGTTATGGGTTGAAAAGCAAATCACTAAGAAAGCTGCTCAAAATGAAACCCAAGTCTTGGTGGCCAGCATTTAATTACTATTTTATATTTTCATATGCCACATTATTTAAATTTTGTGATCTTATACCTTCTACAATTGTTCACAGTTTTGTTATGTGCTTTCTTCATCCTATATAAGGTCTCTATCTTGTATTGGAAGTGTCATATCATGAGCTATTGGCGTTTACTTTTAGTGCATTAGGAGTACAATTATTTATGTTAGATAGTAATTGATTTATTAAGTATATTGCCTCAAAATATTTTACCACTTTATATTGATGGTTTATTATATATATCTTTCATTGTACTGTATGTTTCTTTCTTTTCTTTTTTTTTTTTTGAAAAAATGAGGCCTAAGCCATTTCATTAATCAGCAAAATTACAGAAGACATACTTTAGAATACAACTTCAAAGATATAAAGTAAAGAATAGTGAGTGTAACAAAAAGAGCACAAAATATTTACAAACACCAACATAAAACACTACGATGTGTAAACCCAAAAAAAGGACTCAGGGGAGCCCAACTCACCCCCAAAAATCATCCTAGGCATCAGATGGAAAGGAGTCGTACCATTCTGGTTGCCTAAAGGATATGGGTCGTCCAAGGATTGCAATGAGAAAGACATAGGAGCAAGAAACTTACGTGATAAGAGCCACATCATCATCCTTGAGTGTCCAAAAATCCACCAAAAAACCTCTGAATCTCACTATGTAGCTTTTTCATTTCGAAGCTTTGAGTTTAAAAATCATCTTAATATTAAAAGAAATAGAAGAAATGTTAGAGATGTTGTTTCCAAACTTCCGACCATTCTGTTCTTTCCAGATGTAGCATGCAATGCATCTAAGTAGAAAGAAAAAACAAAATTTTAAATTTCTTTTCAAGTAGAGCAATACAAAATTTAACTAGCTATTGATGTTGCATAACCTTTCTTGTATTTTTATCTTGAAAAATATTTTAGTGGTGCTGCCAATTGGAATACAAGGAGGGCTTTTAGATACTTTGACAATAATCTACTGGGAAAAATCTATAGATTATTGACTGTTAATTGGTATTGTTGTTTGTTAGGTTTAAATTCTGCAGGTTGTGCTCTCTTATTTCTATTAGGTGCCTGTGTTTTTATATTGATTATGTGATTCATATGTTAAATGTTGTTGGATGATGTCATACGAGTTGATTTTGTCCATAAAATTAGCGCTTGATTTTCTACCAATGGTTTGATCATACATTACCATGTCATTATTGGCCTGATTTTTTGAACCTTTATTTGCCTATAATTTTATAATCAACAGTTTAACCCAAATTTATTATATTTTCTTATTCGTCTGACAAGGACAATTGATGCCTTTTTCAAAGAAAAATCAGAGCCTTATCGTAAGGAATCAAAGTCTTGAATGTTCCCAAATCTAGTATGATCAATGAGAACAATCAATGCCTCTTTTAAGGGAAGAATAAAGCCTTGTCATATGAATTAAAAGTCTTAAATGCTATGATGCACAGAGGCAGATACGACGACGCGGATACAACACGGCACGGATATGGGACACGTCAATTATTGAAAATATAGGATACAAATATAGGTTGAACACTATAATTTTTTATATTTTAAATATAAAAATTGAATAAGCAAAATATTAAGGATAATTGAGAAACAATAAGTAATTCAACTATGATTTATGCTTAATATTAAGATGTCAAGAGTCAAGCATCAATGTTGTGTTAAGCATCAAGAGGGGAGATGATAATGCTCTCGACAGTCGGGCATCATGTTGTATAATAGGCATCAGACATTGATGTCAAGACAGTGTTCGATGTCGATCTCGAGATGATGTCAGTCGTCAATGTTAAAATAATATTAGACAAAGATGAGATTTCGAGAATGCACTGGGGTGTGATTGTGGGTGTAAAATTATCGGTGTCGACCATTAATGTCAACACAATGTCAAACTTTAATGTTGAAATGATTTTGATATACTGATGTTGTGACGACATTAGATGTCAATATGGCATCAAGCATTCTTGTGAAAACCTACTAAAGAGAAATGAAATGAGAATATTCATGGAAGGGAGTATTGATTGTGGGCGATTGATTTGAAACTTTGGAGAGTGAATAAGAAATTTAATTTTTATTTCTTACTAAATAAAAATTTGAGATACGTATGTTAAATTATATTTTAACCCACCGAGGCTTAGGGTGGTTGGTGGGAGAGCACGATTGAGAACCCCCCATCCCGGGTTCAAATCTACCCCACTACGGTCGCGCCTCTTAGGTGGGGACCAATAAAGTGTTGGTCCGGGGGTTTCTGGTGTGGGTGTCACCGTTAGGTCGACCGAGGAGATTAGTGGGCATCGCCAAGCACTTCACAAGCTGAGGTGGCAGCGGGCCGATACTCCCCGTTCCAAAAAATATATATATTTTAAAAAATTTTCATAAAATATTTTAAACACACATGTCAGACACATGTGTTCAATTTATTTTTAAAATTTGTTTAATCAGACACGTCATCGGCGTGTTCAACACGTGTTAGAGGAGTGTCGTACGTGTGTCGTGTTCGATACATGTTGGACACTGCAAACATCTTTGAGGAGAAGTGTCGGTGCTTCATAGCGTAAACGCATATATATTCAGTCTACTTGATGAAGACAGTCAATGCATCTTTAAAGGGAAGATCGAAACTTCATCATAGAGACTAGAATTCTTGAAAGCCTGTAAATCTAGTCCTTCCAATGAGGACAATCAATGACTCTTTCAAGAAAAAGATCGAAGCCTCAATGTAAGTCATGAAAGTCCTGATCACCTCCAAATCTGATTCGCTCAATAAGGATGGTCAATGCCTCTTTTGAGGGTGGAACGAAGCCTCATCATAGAGATTAAAAGTTTTGACTGCACTCAAACTTGGTCCAATCTATGAGGATAGTTAATACCTTTTTTTAAGGGAAGACTGAAGCTTTTTCATAGGGAATACAAGCCTTGATCACCTCCAATAATTTTTAAACTTATGCTAGACAATTTTTCTGCCTTTAATGGAGGAGAATTGGAGCCCGTGTAAGAGAACCAAGCATTGATCGCCTCCAACAATCTTTAAATTATTGCCCCCAAATTCGGTATATATGATGACGAAAGTCAACACCTTTTTAAGGAAAGATCGAAGTCTCACTGTAGGGATTATGAGTTTTAATTGCCTCCAATAATTTTTAAACTCGTGTTGGACATTTTTCCTCTTTAAAATGGAGAGA
This sequence comes from Dendrobium chrysotoxum, assembly GCA_019925795.1. Lineage (NCBI taxonomy): Eukaryota > Viridiplantae > Streptophyta > Magnoliopsida > Asparagales > Orchidaceae > Dendrobium > Dendrobium chrysotoxum. Next base: position 6,000,969 of record CM034300.1, on the reverse strand, counting down.
ATTGGAGCATGCATAAGAGAACCAAGCCTTAATCGCCTCCAACATTCTTTAAACTATTGCCACATAGTTTTTACTTGTATTTTACAAAAGAGAATTGGAGCCTACCTAAGAGGAACATGGCTCTCATCTAGCCTTAAAAAGTATTTGGAAAATTTTAAAGGAAATTTTAAAAAATAAAAACATTCCATACATTATTTTTCTTTTAAAATAAAGCAAACAAAAAAAAAACCAAAAAAAATTGATTTATGTTCACACATGCGCACATGCATGCATTTGCAGCCCTGCATAATTGTATGCATGACATTCATGCATGAGCCCATGAGCACCTGCATCTTACATGTGGCCTCAGGCACATGCTATTAGTAGTGGTAATGGTTGCTTACCCGACTCACTCCAGACTCAATTTCATGCACTGATAAGCCTATCCTACATTTTTTGAGGCCATCTAAAAGGTTGTTTGGTAGGATGAAAAAGGAACATTGTGTATTTAAACTATTTTGAAGTTGTTCGGATGAGTCTAAAATAAATACATGTGATTAATTGTTTATTTAGCTTGAAGTAAAATGAATGTCATGTAAGCTCCAAAGATGATGGCGTTTAGTGGCTAATAGTTGGGCAGTGATGGCTGATGATAGCAGTGGGCATTCGGCAATGAGTTGTCAATGATGGTCGGTGGTTGTCGATTGCGGTGGTTTGTGGTTGATGATGGTGACGACAGTGGTCGGAGAGTGTGCGATGGCTAGTGGTGGCCAGTGAAGGTCATGGCAATCAGAGGTGGGCAGTGGTTGGTGGCGGGGGTGATTGGAGGGGAGCATTGGCCAGTGGAGAGTGGTGGTGGTGGAGGGTGACGACAATGCCGATGAATTTATGATGTGTTTGAAAATCACTCAAATTTGATGAATTCTAAATACACAAAAACTAAACTAGAGGGTGAATTCCAAATACATCAAAATTTTATACTTTATTTTTTTTTTACTTCAAACCAAACTCTTTCATTTGGAATATTTTAAAGCCTTTTTACTTTAAAACGCAGTCACTAAATCATTTTTCAATTTTTGGACTCAATTTTGATACTTTCGGAGACACAAGATCCTGTAGTCAATTTTGAGAAATTTTAAAAAATTGAAGCAAAAAATTTCAATATTTTTTATTTTGATTGACGCATAAATTTCATGAAAGAGTAAAATTATAATTAAGGAGATTTTATATGGTTCACAACCCTAATCACAGATCCACATTATTGTTTAGGATCCTCATAATTTTTCTAAAATTCTAATTTTATGCTACAAAAATTGTATAGAATTTAAATTAATATTTTTTTAGATCACACAAACTTCCATGCCCAAAAATAGTGGGTCAAATGATATACCATCAAAAACCAGTTTGATAAAAAATGACTCTCGATGCACATTAGAGTTTAAAACTTTTAAATTCGCATTCATGACCACTCAACTTCTGATTTCATCATATTTATAGTTGAACCTTGCTATAATAATGCCTGCTAATTCATGACCTTGCTACACATTCCATTCACTCTATTTGGTCAATCAAATGGGTCGATCCAGCGGTTTTGCTTCTACTAAGGTTTCGTTTGGGACAACTTTCTTTTTGCTTCTTGAAGCAGCTTTCTAGTACAAAATTTTTTGTACTAAAAAGCTGTTTTAAGAAGCAAAAAAAAACCAAACAAACTTTTTGACCGTACAAAAATCAGTTGATTTGTTCAATTTGATTCCTAAATCTCTAATTCAAATCCATCCACCTCTCGAATCCAAAAACTAATCTCACAACTTCAAATTTCAAAATTCAATATAAAGAATTTTGGATCCAAATAAATTTTCCAAAACTATAAATTTGGGTATAGAATATTATTTGCAAATATGATTAGTTTGTAATATTTCTAGAATAGATCCAAATAAATTGAATAAGATTGATTGGTTTATAAAGAAAGTAGGCCCATAGAGTGCATGCTAGAATCTTCTATGAAAATTCTTTCAAAACAAGGTTGGATAATGTTTCATCTAAACAACTTCTAAGCCCAAGTTAGGTAATCTTTCTTTATCAGAGGAACTTAGATTTTTTTTTCATTGAAACTATGTATTAACTACTTGATGGTGCCATCCGATTTTGAATTTATGTTCGATATTCGTAATGTGATTAACTAAATATTTCATTTCATTATATAGAATTTTATATTTTTGGAGAATTGGTTTGGTCATGTAAAACATCAGCCTTTCGATGACCCTATTAGGAGAGTAGATGTGTTAGATTTGATCTATATTAAGAAAGATAGAGGTGGACCTAAAAAGGCTTGGTCAGAAAATATAAGAAATGACCTTTCTTTATTAGATTTAAATGAAAATTTGACTCTTAACAGAACACAATGGGGAAAAAAGATTCATGCAGCCGACCCTACGTAGTGGGATAAAGGCTTGATGTTATTCTTGTTGTTGGAGAATTTTGGATTAGGGTTTTGTTAGGGTTCTTTATTGACCAATAAACCTAGGACTAGGTGTCAATATTTGATCCGACCAAAAAATTTAGGGTTCGGGTCAACCCGAACCCGAACAAGGTCGGGTTCGGGTTAGGGTTTTCGAGCCGTTTGTAAAATTGGGTCGGGTTCAGGTTGACCCGGAAACTGGAAATCAACCCGGTTTGACCCGTTTTTAATTGATTTAGGAGGGTTTTAAGATATTGTTATTAAAAAAGTAAATGTTATTCCAAAAAATAATAAACCATGTTGCCCAAACTGAATTAAGCTTGGTTAATTTTAAATTGATTGAAGTAAATCTTACCTTAATTTGATTTAGGTTTAAATAAATCAAATTAAATAAAAAAATTTTAGTGAAACATACCCGAATCGGGTCAGGTTCGGGTTGACACGGACCCAAAGCGGGTTGGGTTCGGGTCCAAAAAAATCGACCCGTTTGCAAAAACGGGTTGAGTTCGGGTCGGGTCGAACAGTGCCGGGTCAATTTCGGGTTGACCCAAACCCAACCCGTGACCCGATTTTGACAACCCTATCTAGGACCCTCTCATTATAAATATGTGTATATAAATAAGGACCCCTAAGATTACATTGGGCTACTTTAAGAAATTAAAAAAATTTGAAAACATGAGTTTTCTCTCTCTTAGTCAGTTGTTCCCATTGTCTCTCTTTGTCTGTTCCCAAGTCTCTCTATCTCTTGTCTTCTCAACAAAACAAAAGATCCTCTTTGCTTCGATTCCATTCCTATCGTGTCATTGTCTCTCGTCTCACTTGAAGAACCCCACACTCTACTTCTTACCCGCCCTTTTTTTTCTTGCTAATCATAATTGTTGTCACCCTCTCATTATCTTCGCATTAGTGATTCCATGGGCTCATTTATATTCATGAACATCATCATTTGAAGCTCGTGAACAAGCTCAACATTAAGTTCGATTCGTGTTCGATTCAGAACTCATGAATAAGCTCGATAAAAACTCAATTAATATTTGATTATAAAATTGATAAATATACATTATATAAATATTATATATTTATTATAACTATATAATTATTATTAAATAATAAAATATAAAGTAATTAAATATTATAATATATGCTAATCAAATATAAGATGAATCATAGATCGCTTGTTCGTGAACAAGCTCATTTTATAGCTCGAAAAAACTAGTTATATATGTTCATAAACTTGCTCATTTGATAGCTCAATAATACTTGTTAGATATGTTCAGGAACATGCTTCTTTGATAGTTTTAAAAAATTTGCTAAATATATTCACGAACATACTCGATATAATTGTTTGTTAGGAGGCTTGATAAAGCTCGTTTGTTAAGTTAATGAACATCTAGAAGTAGAGCTCGTTTATAGCTCGTTAAGGCTTGTTTGTTTAAAGCTCGATAAGCACTTAATAAATCAAACATGAACACTCATTAATTTAAACGAACCAAACATGAACACACACAATAAAGCTCGAATCAAACGCGAACCAAACTTGAACAAGCTGATAATAAATGAACTCAAATATGAACGCTCACATAATCAGCTCGGCTCGGCTCGGCTCGTTTGCAGCCCTATCATCATACATAAATATATAGATTTATCAGTTCATTTTAAATATTTTAATGATAGGCTTATAGAAAAGAAAAAATATTGATGGTAAATACATAAACATTTCAATGTTTAAATAATATTTTATCATTAAAAATTTTAAAAAATTCAAAATATTATATTTAATATCTAGAAAATTGAGCAGAGCACATAGTAATGCTACCTGTAATTAGGCTTTGTATGTTACTATGGTTGTAGATATGTAAAAAATTAATAAAAAATCAACATTTTACATGAAAATCAAATATTTCTTAAACAGCAAATCATTGAGATTCTTCTCTTAGTGATGAAAGGACTCATTGCACAATAGCACAATAAAGTACATGAGAAACAATACTCAATCATCATTTGATTTTTCAATATAATTTATAATCAAATAGTCATAATAGAAATCCAGCCAAGATAATTTTCTTCGCAAATAAATAGAGAAAATGCAATTATAAAACTTATATTCATCTTCGTCGTCATCATCATCATCATCACAACCATCATCGTCATCGTCGTCGTCGTTGTTGTCTTCATCGTTATTCACAACTCCGCCTAGAGCACCTTGTAGTTCTTACAACATGGATTGTATGGTCTCCTTGACCTCCTACCCCTTTATCGATTGCCCTTGAATTTGGCTCCCTTTTAATTTTTGTGATGTCAATAGGTACCAGCGGTGTCCTTAGAACAACCACCAAAGTTATGCCTGTGGCCATTAGTAAGCTCCTCCCCTAGTAACTTCCATCCATGCATCGAGATCGAACTCACACAAACTAACATCTTTCCTATATTTTGTGGGTGTAACTACCTCAATTTTTTTATATAAAATTCAATAAATGTGACATTAATAGTTCCCCTTCACGCAAGTTAACAATAAATAAATAAATAATGCTTACAATAATAACATGAAAATGATAGTTGATGTAGCCATCTCATCCTCTCTTTTTGTGGGTCCATTGAAAGAGCTCAGCCTTTTCTCTCTCCTATAGTGCATAGCATATTAATTAGTTCTCATAATAAAATGCTCATTTTAATATTTTTGACATTTAAAACAACTCAAAATTAAAATTCTATGAATATCATACGACGATCATGTGCAACAAATGGAATTAAGCTACATGAGTACTTTGTAATTGTAGGTTCATATCGAGCTTACAATGAATAGATCTAGATAAATATTTCAACCAAGAATATTACAAACAAGAATAATCACCAGGTTCATATCAAGCTTCTACTTATCTTTGGAAATTCTAAACAATATATATGCAAGAAAAATCAAAAACAGTAAACTAGATTAATAATCTTTTAACCAAGAATATTACAAACATGATCAGAAACCATTTTAAATAAAGACTCATAACAAACAGCCGCCAAAGAATATATGGACAAGCAAGATTTACGCAATTCGGCACGGGGTGCCTAAATGGGGGAAAGAGACTAACTTCTTTTGTTAAGATGCACAAAAAAGTTACAATAGCTTACAATGCATAAATCTAGATAAATCTTTCAACAGGGTATAAATTTCATTAAAGAAATTACAATGAAGAGATATCACATGAGATTGCCCCTTATCTAGCTTCTGATTTCTCAACACCTTCTCGAGAAAAAATAGCCATCCAACGATACCCCTAGCCTCGTCGACCGCTTGCAAAAGAGCTCTAATAGGAAGAGTTTAAGAGCAAAGATACTTACCTCTCCCAAATGCAAGATCTCCTTTTGATTTCCCCATGAATCGCACACAAAGCCCTCTTCTTGCTCACGCCCAAGAGCTGCACTCTCTCGGCCTCCTGCTCTCGATCCGCCTCCGCTCCTCTCCCACTCGGCTTCCTCTCCTCGGTTGTCTGAAAGTAAGAAATACAAGAGGCAATATACAAGACTACACAAAAGGCTATAACATTTGAAAATCGGTTTTAAAATAAAAAATAAACTAGTTTGCAAATTAATAGAACTTAATTATTAGCAATTTAATTAACAACGAGAATGAAAAATTGATGAACTCCTTCACACCACTAACAAATCATCTGATAAATGATCGTAGTTGTCTAAACAACGACAGATTCAAGTACAACCAATAGTCTTGTTGTTCTTATCAAATAAAAGAAGAAGAAAAAAAATCTCACTATATCAATTATTATTAATCTATGTGAGAAATTGATAATTAATCTTGAAAAAATAATCATGCACATTCATCATAGATGTTTCAAATAATCATGCTCATGTAAGAGAGATCAATAATCAATAACTTCAAGTTAGGGGTACTAGAGTTTAGCTAAACTTGATATATTTATAATTCTACTCTTTTTTTTTTCGAAGGATTAGCAATCACACCCGAAGATCAACTAAAATCATATGATATTAATAGAATTAATTTTATTTTAGATAAAATTATCATTACTAAAAAAATCCTAGAGATTTTTCATTTATGAATGAGATGAATCACATTGATCATTAACCTAAAGTCATATAGCAAATTTAATGACAAAAATCCATTTATCACATCATTAAGGTTTCTCTAGTGATAACTTTTTTTATTTATTTATAAAGATGTTGTACATAAAGTAGCTTTTTAGAGTTGTTATAGGAAACAGCTTCATAGTACTAATTTTTTTAAGTAATAAAAAAATTGTGATCAGATAGAAATTATAGTTGTTGTCTGAAAACAAAAGTAGTAAGAAAGTCTAAGGAGTTGTTTGGGACGACTTTCTTACTGCTTCTTTAAGAAAACCTAAGGGTTCGTTTAAGAAGCAGTAAGAAAGCCGCCCCAAACGAATCCTAAGACTTCATTTATGACAGCTTTCTTACTTCTTTCTAAAACAACTTTTTAATATAAAAATTTTTAGTTCAAGAAAATTTTCAACTAAAAATTTACTTTTGAAAGTATTAAGAAAGCTATCCCAAATAAAACCTAAGGGTTCGTTTGGGATGGCTTTCTTACTGCTTCTTAAAGCAGCTTTTTAGTACATAAATTTTAATATTTAAGCTAAAAAGTTGCTTTAAGAAGCATTAAGAAAGCTGTCCCAAACGAAGCCTAAGTCTCCTATAATTAGATTCTAAACTCTCTAAGTAAATCTCTCTCACTTACACATAATTAGAAATTCATCCTTACCATTACTATTTTTATTTTAGCAAAATTTTAGTTTTTTATATAAATACATAAATAAATTTTTTTTAAAATATGCTTAAAAATGATATTACATCACAATTGTGAGATTAACGAATTGAATAAATGTACATACGAAAATGAGGTGAGATTACCTCTTTTCAATGGATAGAGAGGTGGTCATCATTATGTACATAGAAAAAATTTATAAAGTAAGATTCACAATAACAATGTTGAAAGTCTCCCATGCTCATTAATTATAGAGTCCCATCTTCTCCTTCTTCACATGCTAATGATGTCTTGAATTAAGGACCCTTCAATTTTAAAAATAGTAAATTACTTTATCTACTTTATAATGTATAATTTAATTATTGTAAAATAGACATTTTCTTAAATTAAAAAGTAAAATTATTTTTAAAATATTTTTTGAATATATTAAACATAATTTTAATTTAAATTCATTTTTTATGTATAAAAGAGATTAAGGCTATGTTGGAAGAGAGATTATTACGTGCGGAGTCTGGATACGTTCGGAGCTCAATCCGGACATATCATGTCACCCAATACATAATGTATTGGGTGACATGGGGCATCTGAATTGGCCTTTGGACGGATCCGAACACCGCACGTAATAATCTTTCTTATTGGAGACAACTTTTTCGTTATTTTACTTTCCGAATAGCAATCGTCATTTCTTGTTTGATTATTGTTTTCTTTCTGAATTTTTTATAAACAAAGTAACTAAGATTTTTTTCTCATAACAACTTTATAATCAACTTTGTAAAACACTATACTCGTCCTAAACATATCTTAAAAAAAATTTTATCATTAAAGTACTTTATGGAGAGTTTCAAAATTGCATGAGAAAAATAAGATTCATCAAATCAAGATTGCACGAATCTTGAAGATGTCGTGGGGACAGAAGATATTGGATTCAGTGAGAAGAGATTTGGGTTATTAAAATACTTGTCAACATCAGCATTCATTAATTGGACCAATACCTTCATTAAATAATATCTCATGACTATTGCACCTAATTTTGATTTTATTTATTTAATTAATTCCTCTTTATTTTTTTTAGGCTTCAGTATAAAAAAATAGAGAAAAAAAATTTAGAAGGAAAACTTCTAAAATTTTAATAATGTAGGTTATAGTATAGAGAATTGAGTCTTAGAGACAAATTAAGTAAAAATATGGAAATTGAGCTCATCCATCAACTCACTATTTATAGATTTAAGTCGGGGCTTAAGTGTTACAGAATTAACTGTATATAAAACATCGGAATCGAAAAAAATATAGTAGTTACGTAACCTAATTAGAAAATTCACCTTTGCATTCGTTGAGCTTTGAAGAAGTCATCGACTCGATTGCCGAATATCTGTGTAGTTGATTAACATAATTCATCTTGGGAAGTTGTTCCTGCACATATAGTCGTCATGGTCTATTATATAGATAGTAGTCGTTTGGGCTGACTTTTTAGGTTTTATTCACTTACTGTGATGAATTCTAAGATCATAATCGCCTGTATGTGACGTGTTCTTTCTGTAAGCAAGCTATTAGAAATATTTAAAAGTTATACCATATCATACTTTCTAATATCAAGTGATTCTTTGTTATTTATCTTTTAATTTCTCATTTATTTTATAATTTTATTATAATGATTGTTTGAATAATAATCATTTTATTTCTTTTATTATAAATGAGCCTGCTCGAGCTCATAAAATTAAGTTCGAGGTTGAACTTGATTAACTAATTAAGCTCAAGTTCAAATTAGGAAAGACTCGAGCTTGACTCGATTTGTTTACACCCTTAATGCTAACTACTTCTCAATGCTCAAATTGACCACCATGAAGGAGTTACAATAAAATGATTATTTGTAGTGTCTTTAACTTACCCGCCTTCAATTGACTCGACTTGGATCCAACCCGATTAGGCAAACTATTCAAAAATCCAAATATGGACCCGACCCGATCCGCTAACTAGCAATGCCTCCAAGCGTGAGCGCGTGTGGGAAAAGGGAGCGAGAGCGGGGCTAGCAAGCAAGCCGGCGGGCACGTGTGGGAGAGGAGGTGGGCGCGTGAGGGCCATCGCGGGAGCGAGAGAGAGCTCGAGTGCAAGTGTGGGCGCGGGCATGGTGCGGGTGGGGATAAGAGCGTGGGAGGGATCTCTGCGGGTGTGAGTGCAAGATCGCTACAGGGCGAGGGGGTGACCCAATTTAGTTTTGGGTTGATTTCGGATTTTCGGATTGCCTCTTGACCTGAAATTAAAAATTGGTCATAAAATGAAATCTAAAACCGACCCGTTTGCAAAACGTGTTGACCCAAACCCTTAATTTTTTGAGTCAAGTCTGGATTGGGTCAAATATTGACACCCTACCCGATCTTCAAGAAAGTAAAAGGCTGGTCAAATTACACAACTTCCATATATTTTCTAAAATTACACTTCTCATGTATATTATACACATTATATATGGTCTTAATTAATGAACTGAGATTAACATGTAATATACTATAATTAAAAAAAATACAATATATATTAAAAACAAAACTAACAAATTAGAGTCGTATTCAAAGCAGAAAGAGAGATGCCAGCAAAAAAAGAAAAAGGCAATCGAAATTATCAGTTTATTCATTTATTTATTTTGCTATTTTTTAAAGTTAAGAAAATTAAGGCATTAAACGCTTAATAATATAAAAGTCAAGCCGACGTTATCCGCTGGCGATAAATTTCAGCATTTTGTAAGTCACTTACAAATGTCGCCGACCTATTTTGTAAGTCACTTACAAATGTCGGCCTTCAATTGTTTCTTCTCTAAAAAAACAAGCGATGTCCATTTTGATCTTACAATATTTTTGAATCGCTCTATTTCAATGACGCGGCAAGTGGGATAAGATTTGGCTGATTTTTTCTATTTTTATGTCTCTTGCGTGGGGAATATTCGGGGGCGGTAAAAAAATAGAGTTTAATAAAGATATAAAATATATCATTTTTTTTATATGAAAAATTCATGAAAGAGAAAATTATGGAGCTAACCTAATTCAAATAATTTCACTAGTGTTAATCATCGATTATAAATGATGTCCTTTTTTTGAAAAAAGGTGTTGACACAACGTGTAAATATACATCATGTAAAGCATATTATATGGTTGGAATGGTTGGAATTAAAAGAATGCAATGACATGAGAGTTATTCTCAAGAGAATGTTGGCATGTTCGTTTGGCCGATAGGATCGAGTTCTGCGACGATGGCTGAAGGGGCTGTAGTCGGGCGATAGAGAACCATTGCCGAGCTATAGAGGTTAGAAGGATAGTAGTCAGTGAGCGACCGTGATTGGACCGTAGTCGAGCGACGGATGTCAGAAGGATTGTAGTCAAACGATGGTGGTTTGAGGATCCCAGTTGAGCAATGGTGGTCCAAGGACTAGGCAGGCAACAAAGGTCGGAAGGACCTTGATCGGGCAACTGAGGTCAGAGGGACCATAGTGGAGTGACGATGATCGAAGGGACCATAGTTCGGCAATTGAGGTTGGAGTGATCGTAGTTGGGCAATTAAGGGCGAAGATACTGTAGTCAGGCAACGGAGATCAGAGGGACCATAGTCAGGGGACTAGGGTTGAAGGGATCATAGTTGAGAGAAGGAGGTCGAAGAGATCAAAATTAATGAGCGATGGAGGTCGAGCGGGCGACAGAGCTCGGAGAGATAGTGGTCGCATGTGACGGAGGTAGAAAGGATCGTAGTAGACGAGCGATGAAGGTCGAGCGGAGACCCGGAGGTGGTTGTCGGACAACGATCATTGGGTGAAGGACTAGTGGTGGCCAAGCGGTGAGGGTTGCAGGCGGCGGTACTTGGGTGGAGCTCTTGGACTCTTCAAGCCTCATAGATCTCTCGAGTCTCTAGCCCAGAATCTAAGCCTCCAAAGTCTCACTCATGTAGAGAGTATGAGGTTTTATTTATAAATTTCAAGAGTGACATTCTTGTAAATATGGAAAAGACTCGAAGCAATTTTTGAGTGCTCCATTGGACGACCCATATTGATTCTCTCAATCCAGAAAAATTTGTTTAGCACTTTAGTGCCTTAAAGATGTCAAAATTAAGGGATGTTGGACTCGTGGGATTTGTCTCATTAAGCCGCTCGATTCGACTATAAGCTTGTCATTTTTTGAGATCATTTGTTTATACTTAATGCTTTCAAGCTTTTAAATATGCTTTGATCCCTTGATTTGGGCCCATATTGACTCGGATTGGACCGATTTTAGTGTCGTTGGATTCATCTCATCGAGACTTTCAATTTGACTATAGGTTTGTTGAAATAGGAGTTTGGATGATCCTAAATTTAATTTTGAAAGTTTTCAATTTAGATATGCATCAAGATTTGCGTCGATTTTTGGTGACGTGTCAATGCCGGAGTTCCCTAAAAATGAAATAGACAATCATTAAAAAAAAATCTCATTTATTAATGCATCATAGTCTTTGATTGTCTTAGAAAAATTAGATAGAGAGAAGTTTGTGTTAAAAAAAAAAGTGAAGATTACTATCAATTTCGTGAATGAAATTTCGGCTTCGTTTGGGAGAGCTTTTTTATAGCTTTCTAAAGTAATTTTTAGTACAAAAATTTCTAAATCGAATCAGAAATTTTTGTGATAAAAATTTATTTAAAAAGCAATAAAAAAACTGTCCCAGATGAAACCTGCATCTAACTCAAATTTAACACTTTGTTCTTTTATTTGTTGTAGGGTGTTCATGATCAACTTGGAAACTAAAGGCCTATTTTGAGCTTGTTCGACTGTGCCTGAAGCGAGGATCCTGGGTGCTAAATCTCCACTTTGTCTAGCTTTTGAAGGAGTTTAAATAGTAACCTATGTAATGAGTGCCTTTTGAGAATATCTTTGGAGTCTATTGTTAAAGTATTTGATCCTGCAGCAACAATCTCTTCATTACATAGCTTTCTTCAATGGAGACCTCCATAGTACATAGAGCGCTCTATGTAGTCGCGTTGTTTTATTGAGGAACCTGCTCCTCTTGCTTTTCTCAACTCTAATAAATCTACAACTTCTTTAATGGAGGCATCTCTGCATATGCAAATCTCTCTATATTAGTTCTGTGTAAAATTTAATTGTGTTGATTAATCGGATTGTACTATTGACTCAAATCTCAATTCAGTCTCTTGGGCTCACCGGAGGGTAGAAGTGGGTCCTCCTACTTGGGTTCGCATGCAAAGTGCCCCGACGCGGTGTACCCAAGCGCACCGACACTACGTAATTTAATGGAAAAAGACAAAAGCGGAGTGCTACGATGCTACAAACCTCGACGCAATAGCGTTGTTAGACAATGCTGCGACGTTGTCATGCAGGCTAGAGAGTGGGAGCGTCACAGCGCAGTGAGGCCGGCTGGGCAGTTTTCTTTCTCATTTTTCATTAACAGTTGTGTCCCATGATGGTTTCTATTGGATCTCTTTGTATGTTCTAGTGGAAGAACGGTGCAAAGGTGAAGCGAGACAAGATGAGAGTGAGAGAGAAGAGAGAGCTATATTTATTTCTCCCAATTTTCATAGTGATTTTCTTGGTGTGGTATAGCTCCATGGTTTTTTTCTCTGTTTCGAATTTTTTCACGTTAAATCCTAATGCTCTCTCTTTTTCCCTGTATTATTTTGTTTTTTTTTTTTTGTTTCGCTGTGTGATTTTACTTCTCCAAACACTTTGTAGAGATCTCTAAACTTCTTTTGATGTCAGTGATGAGGCCTTGGGGATGTGGTCTGACCAAGGTTTACAATGAGTGTAAGATGATGCCCACATGGTAGTGTGTACACCTAGGTCGTTGCTAGAGGAATGTGGATGGACATGTGAGCTCCTTTTAGGGTTTAAAAAAAAATAGGGGAGAAGACAACATGAGACTTCTAAGGGTTGGAATGACTCGAGCTGGTTTGGTGGATTTGTGGAGACACTCTTTGAAGTTGGTGGAGTGGATCCTTGACATTTGAATGATTATAGAGGTGGAACTCTTAAAGTTAGCTTTGGCTAAGAGCACCAAGATTGATTTTGGCCTTGGCTAGTAGAATTTAGGAACTATAAGAGGGGTTCCAATGCATTAACCATATGTCAAAGATCCATGCATTTTGTGGGGCTAATGCTCCATAGCAAATCTTGTCATTCAAGCTGAATTAGGTTTGTCAGAACTTTATTCTTCTATCATATGAGAGTTCTCAAAAAGTATGACAATAGATAAGCTAATAAACACCTATATTCTCCCAGGTAAGGATGATCATCTTATTGTGAGAATTAAAAATTCATTTGGGGTGACTATCTTACTGCTGCTTAAAGCAGGTTTTAGTATAAAAATTTATTTTAAAAAATAGTAAGAAAGCCATCCCAAATGAAGCCTAAGTCAGATTCAACAAATTATTTCATGTGAGGAGTAACATGAAGAAGCAAGATGAAGAAGAGCAAAATAGCTCTACGAGATCAACACAATCAAAACTGTTATTATTTTCAGAAAATATTCATTCATTCATTTTCCCACTACCATAGCTATATTTATAAGCTAATGAGAACAATCTAGAATGCATGTAACAAACTTGTAACAAACACCCTAAGGAGCGCTTTAGCAACTAAGATATGCATTATTCTCCTCCGGTACGAAGAAAGCAAAGCAGGGGGCAGAGTCGAGGTAGACGTCAAAGCAGAAATGTTGGAAGAAATTGTTGTTGGTTGAATGCAATCTTGAATGCAGGGCTGCAAATAAGGGATGTTTTCTGCCAGAAAGAACGGTAGATTGTGCGGGGAGATGTCTGATGGTATGGTTGCCATCGGTGGATTCATTCTGGTATGGTTTCCAGAAGATTGAATCACTGGTATGGTTGCTATCAGTGGATGTGTAGATTCACCGGTATGGTTGTCAGCTGGTGGAGGTTTCGAACGTCATCGCCAATCTAACTTCATCCATGGTTTTCCCAAGCATCCAAACCATGATCGACGTCAAGGGTTAAATGGCTCTGATATCATCTGATGTGGGGAGTAACATGAAGAAGCAAGATGAAGAAGAGCTAAACAGCTCTACGAGACCAAAACTGTTAATAAATTCCAAAAATATTCATTACTTTTCCTACTACCATAGCCATATTTATAAGCTAATAAGAACAATCTAGAATGCATGTAACAAATTAAATTAACTATCCCTAAGGAACATTTTAGCAGCTAAGATGCTCTGCATCATTATTGATTGTAAAGATGCTTAAATTGTTTACAACTTAGTACCATCCGAGCCTCAAGCTTCTCAAAGTCGCAAATCGCTCAAAATCGAACTCAAGTAGCCCAAGAATTATCCCTACTTTGACCCTCAATTATGGATAACTAAACTCGCCATATGGACTCACAAAGTCGTTATCTATTAAGTATATTCATATAATGAAATTAACGACTCATCTTTAATACTCACTAGACAACTACAAGTTCTCTCGACAAGAACTCACCAAAGGTACTCACCTTTAATTTATAACTTGTTCAGTACAATCAGTACATAACTAACTACGACAAGTTCAATCCATGTTTTCATTATGTAATCAAACTATATAACCATTTTTGAAATGCCGACTGCCTTGATTCCCACATATAAATTGGGCATAATTTGTCACACTTCTGGATCTATATTGGAAGAATTACATTAGTCTTTTATTTTAATCATTTAACTAGAGCTTATCAATGAACAACAAAAAGAAACATGATTGTATTTTTGTCTTATATGGAGCCTCATATCATAGGATTCTTACTATTTCCTAAAAATATGTAAAATCACGTAATGAGCATATAGCTTAGCAAGTAACTAAAATCTTACAACTGAAATCAATGCAATATAAAAAAGAATAATATGTTATAAATCATATAGAAAAACATATGCATCAATATCTATACTGATTATCTGTATCAACTTATTCTTATATAATTCATCACATCTCAATCAATTACATTATCAGTTATAGTATTATTAACAGTCAACAGTACTAATGTCAGTAACAATATTAGAATCATGATCAATAATGTTAAATAATATTGATGACAATAAAAAAATATTAGTGTCAATCACAATATCAGTACAGTGTTCGTAGCAATGTCGATATCAATATTCATGTATTCAATGAGTGTATCTTAAGGGTATCTTGCTCCTGCACTTATAACTCTCAATTAGTCGCCTCTAACTCCCAATCAATGTACTCCTTATAACTCCCCTTGAATCACGTGAATCAGTCGCCCCGACTCCTTATAACTCTCAATCAATTTTTAGCTCCTCATGACTCTCACCAGTGGATCAGTAGGATATCACATATAGTTATGATATGATGTATCTGATATCATTCAATACTTTATTGAAAATACAATAAAATCATATATCTTCATAGTCAACATTTGATCCAACAAACAGTGAATTTAAAATTAGTCAAAAGTATCAAATTCGATTAATTTCTACTAATTTTGATCTAAAAATTGTTAAGCCAAATGAAAATTTTATTTAATCTCATACTAAATAGTATTAAATGACTGCTCTTTTTTTGGGGGGAAATAAATGACTGCTCTTACTCATAAATTGAAGCCTTTAAGTTGATTAGTCAATAAAATCTGTAAGCAGCTCCAGATCTAATTATTCTTGCAGTTTATATCATTACACAGACAACTTCCAAAGATTTAAGCCTGATCAACTCAAATCAAAATAAAAATAATAATTAATAATCTCAAGATCAAATTTTCTTTGTTTTAAAGATCTATTAAATCCCATAATTCACAGAATTTAACAAATTCAAAAGGCTGTTTTGCTACAAGTAGGATTCAATAAATCTTGTAAATTCAGATTCGGCAAATCTTTACGGAATTAAATCCTGAAAAATTGTTTGCCAAATTATTTGACAAATATTTTAAAATTTTATGATTCAAAGATGAAGAAGCACAATGAAGAAAAGTGATTTGGATATCTGAAATCAAATTCCCTTCAAAATTTACTGCAAAACTATGTGGCTTAAAAACTATTTGGCTGAATCTTGATTAGATGTTGACTGAATCTTTCAGATCAAACAGCCCCTGAGAAAGAAATTTCTTCAAATCAGCAAAAACAAATTCATAGCAGAAGAGATCAAACACCATGAAAAACACAGATAATTATATACTAAATATATCATTTAAACATCAAATAAGATCCATAACACAAACCCCCAAACACACAAAACATCTTATATAGATCAAACTCCATTCCCAAACCTTATACGAAACACATCATAAACCCCTTAAACATCACGTAACACTATCGTCATCATATCTATTACTGTTGATATTGATATTTACAGGGAACATGGGATTAATACTGAGAACCTGCTATCTTCTTTAGAACCAGGCGAGCCCACCCCTCATGGTAGGAGAAAGCAGGGTTTGATCGGCGCAGAGGCAGTTAAGTTTCCACTCGGGCAGCGACTCGCCGTCTCCGGCGCTGGTGGTTCTCGGCCGGTTCCACGGCATGGTGAGCCGAGCCGGCTGCTGTGGACCTGGATTCTTGGACCGCTCCTTCGCCTGAACTGCCGACGGTGCACTCGCCGATGAAGAGATTCCGCCGCTGCTCATCTTTCTGTCTCGTTTCTCAAAGCCTAAGGGATTTTACGGATTTTAGACGGAAAAGGGTAAAGCACTTAAGGTGTTTGTGGAAATGTCAGTGGTATAGTGGCCTGGTTTTATAGGGGAAAGTGGGGCAGTGGAAATATCTGGAGTTACGGTGGGGACTGGGGAAGTTGATTTTTCGGATGTTTGGTTTTATTTTTGAAATTTTCAATAGGCTAATTTTGTAGTTAGTATCTAATTATTATAATAATTAAAGAAAATAAAATTTTAAATTCACAGTCATTCAATTTATTTTAGACTAGGTTGGTTTAAATATGTTTAATTTTTAATTACTATAATTTAAGTAATTATAAGTATTTTAAGTGAATTAAATTATCAAAATATATAAATTTATATTTTAATTATGATGATAATTATAAAATTCTAAATTGAGAAAATTTTGCTTGTTGGAAATCCAATGATAATTGAAAAAATATTTTTTTAATGATTGTTTGGTTGACTTTGATTTCGTTTGAAATTTTTATCATTAAGGATTAAGTATAATTTTAGTGGTGTAAACGAGTCCAGTAGTTGTTTTATCGAGCTCAGCTCGTTAGTTAGAACTTTGGCTCAAGCTCGACTCATCAGAGTGCAGGTCGGCTCGAGCTCGACTCGTCCAATTTTCCCGCTCTGTGTTTCGATTCCCGCTCTATCTCATAGAGCGTAGGCGGCACGAGGTCAGCTTACGCAAGCTGTCTTGGTCCGCCTTCGTCCTGTTGAGCGCACAAGGCCTAAAGTCCTCGGTCCCCACGCACACTGCTCGATCTCGTCTCCCAAGGTTCACCCTTCCGTCGAGCACACGCGGCACGAGACAGACTTCCGCCCTCTTCAGTCTTCCAGCTCGATCCCAATCCGCTTAATCAAATCGGCTCAACAAGCTTGCGAGTCAAGTCTGGCTGTGCTTGAACTCGAACTCATATAATATACGAGCTCGATTGTAAGCTCGAACTTGACTCGTGAGCTCGATAAGCTCAGCTCGGCTCACTTACACCCCTAAAATTCTGTAGGATGATGGTGAGACTTGCAATGATTTATGGTGCATAATATTTGACATTAAAAGATGAGCATAATATTAAATTGAGTGCTGCAGAGATGAGGATGCTCAGGTGGATGAGTGGCTTTACTCTTAGACTCAGGATACGAAATGAGCATATACATGAAAAAGTTGGAGTAGCTCCAATACAAAATAAGATTAGACATAGTCGTCTTATGGTTTGGCCATATAAAACAGCGACCTTTCAATGACCGGGTTAGAAGAACAGATGTATTAGATTTGACTTATGTTAAAAAAGTAGAGGTAAACCAAAAAAAAGCTTGGTTAAAAATATTAGAAATGATCTTTATTTATTTGATTAAAATGAGAATTTGTTTTTTATTATGGCACAATAGAGAAAAAGGATTCATATGTTTACCCATGTGTTTTTTTGCCATGAATAATTTCAATTATTATATGGAGGGCAAGCAATCACTTTTCCCAACTCCAAACACATTTCTCTTAATTATATTACTACATATACTGAGAAGGATGTGGTTTATGCATTAATGAGACATAAATTCCAAAGTTAATCCACACATCTACCTTGGTCCTATGCTTTTAATTTCTCATTAATTTTGCTCTTCATCATACATAATGTATATCGAAATATAGTACAAAATACTTTCGCATTTGGTTGAAGTGCTTTGATATATTGGTAAAACATATGATTACCAATAGTCGTATTATATATCATCTATGGGATCATATAAGGGCAAAATGACATTATTTTAGTAACTTTAAGTTTCACATTTGAGCTTCAATTATGGGAGATAAAGAATGAATCAATGGAGATCATAGGCTTCATTGTTAATGTTGTTGGAGATTTCAATCTACTTTAAGATTAGTTTTGAATTCGTTCTGAATTTGATTATAAAAAATTTATCAATATTCTAATAATAATGTCCATCAATATATATTTTATCAAGGTTGATGGGTGGTCTCTTATTTGAAGAAAATATTATTATAATATAATATATATATATTGCGCGATGTATTTCTTTAGATGATATCTATAGGAGCCTTAAGATGTCAATTTACATTGACAAATGATTGATGACATACATGATCTTCCCATTTATATAAGACTTGACTAAGGACAAGGTAGATGGCTAATGGCTTTGACCATGATAGTGATGATGAGCATTAGCTTTGGTGATAAGTATGATTATTGATGATGGTGGTGATAAAGGGTGTTGGCTAAGATAGCGATCACAAAATGTTGGTGATGATAGGCATCAGCCTTAGTGAGGACATTGGGCGATATATTTAGTGGAGACGATAGAAACATGTCTTGTTAGTGATGATGGACATCTATCTTTTTGTCAATGAAAGGCATTGGCATTTGTAGTGATGACAATTATTTATGTTGGTAGCGATCAGGTATAGTGGTGTTAACGAGAAATAGCCTTTTTAGGGACGGTGAGAGTCGGCCTTGTTGATGACAACAAACAGTGGCATTATTTGCAATGATTGACGTATGCATTGTCAGTGAGAGCAAATTTCTGCCTTTATGGTAACAGTAAGTGTAATTCTTTTAATAACAATAGTGGGTGTCTGCCTTATTGGTCATGAAGGGTGTTAACAATATTGATGATGGTGGATGTTGATTGGCATCATTGTTATTTGCAAAAGTGGGCTCTAAAGGGTGTAACGTTGTAAGTGACTATGGGGGTCAACATTTGATGACAAAGCTTTGCAACTTTGAGTTCTAGAATTCTTTTCATTGTAATCCTTTTTAGGGACTTCTCCTCCACATAATATGTAGAATCAAAGGCTATCTGTCAATATTTTGAAAATTGGACCGCATATTGAATAGGAAAAAAGAAATGTTCAATATTTAGATATTCAACTTAGTTTGAACTGAATGATTTAATAAATAATAAAATTATTTTAATATGACTTAAATGATATAATAGTGATGCAATATGATAATTTTCTTCAATCTAATATATAATATTTTAAATCGGAATACTTCAACATGGATTATTTTGAATATAATTGTAAATCAAGATTTTGGGATATGATATATTGATTATTTTATCTAAAAAAAATATCCACTCATACAAATGCTTAGAAAAGTATCATAAGCATAACTATGAAATTACTTCCATTGAGAGATAACTTCTTGTGAGAGATAACGTCTTGTATTCGTAGGCTCCATTTTAAAGTCAAAACCCTCAAAAATTAATTCAAATTATTTCAAATTCAAAATAATTTGAGCCTAATTCAAACTTGGTTCGAACGTTGGTTCAAATCACCACTCTAACACATAGTTCATCGTTCAAACAAGATGTTATAATTCACGATTTTGTTTAAACTCGTCTGGTTTAAATTGCGTTTGAATCCTCGTGGTTATGCCACTCCTGAAACAAATGTTGCTTCTTTTTCACATGGCATTAGTTATGTTAATGCTATTATATCAACAAGTTCTATCATGAATTCCTCTATCCCTATGCACGTTCTAAGTCCATGTCGATGCCTTCCCTTGGTGAGCTTCTGTTGCAAACTTCTATTCTCCTTCACATGTTTTCAGTTCTATTGTTACTTAGCTTGGTAAGCTCCATTAAGAATTACTTTACCCCTACTCTCACGGTCGATCCCATTGATGCCTTCCCTAGTGACTAGTGAGGTCCCGAACTCCTATTTTTCTTATCACGCCGCCAATCTTACTGATGCGTTCTCCCTTTCTCCTTTTCTCAACCAAAGAATGCTCGATATAAATGATTTGAAATTTAGGCTTCGTTCGGGACGACTTTCAGCTTTCTAGTAAAAAAATTTTAATTTTTACATTAAAAAGTTATTTTAAGAAGCAGTAAGAAAGCTATCCCAAATGAAGCTTTAGTTTAAACTTAAAGTTTTGAAATTGGGTTTAAAATTAAGTTCAAATAGATTTGAACCAATTTTGAAGGACCTCTTTGGTAAATAGTTTGTAAATATAATGACTTGACTTTAATTGAAGGTAGCTTTGTTTAAAATGAATTTTTAGATAATTTTTTAAACAATTTAAATATTTATTTAATTATATGTATTATGAGATATAAATAGTTAATTTTCTATGTTTTCCAATAAATTGAATCAAGTTTTGTAATGATAATTAATTTAAAATAAAATTAATTGTACACGTGTAATAATTTTATCATAAAATTGCGATTTATTTAATTTACAATTATATTTTTTATTAAATTGATTCATTAAACTTTAATCCTCCTTTATCGCATGCTTTCATCGGGAAAAATTATTTTGTGAGGTCACCAGACGGTTTCGGAGGCGAATCAGGATGCGCCATATCATTCGATACATAACATCGATACACAGCCAAAAAGTGATATAGCGTGTCCTGATTTACCTCCGGATGGTATTCGCCTATTCAGTGACAACACAAAATAATTTCACTTTCATCTTAGGACAAAAAAAAAGTTAAAATATTTATTTTTTATTGAGGGTTGTTTTTGCAAAACGGTGTGCGGTTTGCGGATAAGGATGAGAACCGTGACGTAGAAGCGACGTTTTTTATGCATTTTTTTTATTTAAATTAAATAGTAATAAATAACGTGCCACTCTATTCATCGTCCATGGACCATGGAATTAGTCAATTAGACGGCCGGGACTTAATGGGGCCCACATGTCTTAGAATTTTGTGCCATTCATACCAAAGAAAATTTTATTTTGCAAAATAATTTTTTACATAAAAATTTGATGTTGATGAAATACTATTACAAGAAAAGTTTTTATTCAATTATATAATTTTTTTATTATTTCACATTAATGATTCAATTTTTATTTAAAGTTGATAAAAAAACATTATTTTTTATATTTCTAATAAATTTTTTAGGCTTATCTCTGTCTTTCTTAATATAAGTCAGATCTAATACATTTATACTATCCTAACATGCTCATTGAAAGGAGAGATTTTTCGGTGCGGACACCAGACGGGAGAACCGTCTGGTTTACGCTCAGATACCGAGCACTCGGTACCAAGTTCGGTACCCGACGTAGAACGTTTTTATTGAAGTCTGGACACATTCCGGACTTCGCACAGAATAAAAATTCCATCGGAAGGCAACATTTTATGTGGCCAAACTATTTAAGACGGCTTTCTATAATCTTATTTGCCCGTGGAGTTATTCCAATCTTTTCTACAATTGAGGTATATATAGTGTTCATTTTATTTGATTAAGTCACATAAATTATAAATATAATATTAATAAATTATAACATTTACTGAGGATGAATTTGTTTAGTCTAGCTTACTTCTTTTGGTAATAATAAATTTATTTTTTTATTTTCAACAAATCGATGAAAGTTGCTATATCGAAATCATATAATAGTTTTTTTTTTGTTTTTTTTTTTTTGTAATTTTTAGTAGGGTTTGTGAGTTGTAAAATTTGAATCCTATGAGAGAATGATTTGAGTGTGCCTCGCTCGATAGGGTATAATATCTTCAAACATCTAAGCGATGAGTCCCAAAGACACTTCACAATAATGATCGATCGAACTCACTATCTTTGAAAATGAGCTCAACTTGACCTAAATGAAGACTCGAGCTCACTATCTTTGAAAATGAGCTCAACTTGACCTAAATGAAGACTCGAGCTGAAGTGCAAAAGAGAAGATAAATTAGCAATGATTGCATGTTATGTCACCTTGAGAATGATCTAAAACTTCTAAAACATGAGGGTGTCACAAAAGAAAACAAATACCACCAACATGAGCTACTTGTTGTATTATTCTTCATCACTCAATCAAATTATCTCCTAGAGACCATCTCTATCAAGTTCATCATCTTCCTCTTCTTCAAGAACAGGAGCACATGGGAGAAAAAATACACTCATTATTGACTTTCAAAATCATTTGATCCAAAATATATGGAGTTGAGGGACTATGAATTATACTAATCATAGCTGAAGTCATATCAAGCTGAGTTTGATGTGTCAAAAAATCAGCAAAGTTAATAGCTATAAGCATTATTGGGTGCTAGAAAATTTGAGTCGGTAGAGTTTATGTTTTATATCTTAATATTGTGCAAAGATTTAACACGTACAGATAAAGGTAATAAGACCAGATAATTTTTACGTGGAAAATTCGAAAAGGAAAAAAAATTATGGGGCCTAATCCAGTTATAAAATCTACTAAATAGTAAGTGTACAAAGATCTTCGTTTCTTCAGTGTTGAAGAAGAGGAAGAGTACAAAAATTAGGTATGACAGTTAATACCCAACAATTCAATAGGGATTATGGAAAGTAGATGTCCATAGATAGACTTTAATACTCAACAACAAAGTTAAATCTTATTAATACTCTATAGATGGTAAAGATTTATGATGCTGATCCATAGTGGCGATAATCCTTCCTTCTTCCTTCTTCCTTCTTCATTCTTCTTCCTCATGTGAAGAATGAGAGTTTATTTATAGATTTTTAAGAGTGGCATGATTCGTAAATATAGAAAAAAATAAGGCAAATTTAGAGTACTGTTGACCTCATTTTTCGAGGTCAATTTCCCCAAATCAATCTCTAGCACCTAGGTCCTCGTAGCCTAGTGTAGATGTCATCCTCAAGATTTTCCCTAGGTGGATACCCAGTGACGTGGCATCGACTCAATTTGATAAATCGACCTGAATCAAAATCAATTCAACTCAAATCATCGTTATTTTGAATAAAGTTGACCTGACTCGAATTCAATTTAATTTCAGCAGGTTCGATTAAACCAAATCAATTCGCCTCGTTCTGATTGAAATTAGATGGGTATGAATTAGATTAAATTGATCTTAATTGAATTAAGTAGCTCGATTCAAGCCCTTACAACTTGAATTTTAAATCAAACTCATTTAATTAAAATCACAAAATTTTCATATATATATGTATATATATATTAAAATTAGATCCATTGTATTTATATATTTAAATCAAATTAATTAGACATAAAACTTATTAACTTGTATATAATCAAAACAAAATAATTCATCTTATAACTAAAATACAAATGAAGATAATTTTGGTAGAGTGGGACACTTGGACCGGTTCAAACCAACCCATCCCACGATCTCTCTCTCTCCCTCTTATTTTCGGAAACCGCCCGAATCCAGGGGCACGCTCTGATTTTTCGCAAACTACCCTCGGCTCCCTCGCTCGGTTGGTTCGCACGAGACTCCCTAGGCTCTAATACGCGAACTGCTCTCCCCTCTCCGTGGCTTTCTCTCTCGGTTTTCCTTCGCAGCGATCTCCCTCTCGACCTCCCAGTTCGCGAAGACCCCAGGCTTCGATCCCTCCTCCCGTCGCCCTTTCTCTGCTGTTCGCGAGCCCAAGACCGAACGAACCCTCTCCGACCTGCTCCCCCCCCAGTTCGCAAGACTCCCGCTCCATCGCAAGCCCTAGCCGAGCAGCCGAAGCCTTTCATTCCTCTGCCCTAGCCGACGCATACAACCTTCCTAATCTTGGGTAATTTCTTCTACCTCCTCTTGCATGCAGATTTTATCTAATTTCTTTCATCAAGATAAAAGAAAGCAATATAATCCTTTTTTGGGAGAACATGAAGGAAATGATTTCATACTTTCATTCTCAAAAGGTTTACTATTGGTAAGGTCTTTCTCTTGACTATCTTTCCCTTAATTTCTACATGTGAGAATAAAGTGTACTGAAATTTACTTTCTGAGAGGTGAATATGTTGGAATTATTTCTCTTTTAGATTTCCCTCTTAGAGAATTAAGGGCTATGGTTATCTTTCAAGAGAAGGGAAGAAGAATAACAAATTTCATTGGTGAGAACTATTTGTTTTGGTAATGCAGTATATCTCCCACCTCGCAACTTGTTAACTCAGTATGGGAAAATAGTCTGATTAGAGTTTGAGGCTAAAAAGAATATTGAGGTTAATTGATTAGTCTCTTTTATGAAACTGGAATGAAGAATGTTATATTTATCTTTCCATTAAAATTTGCTTTCATGGAACAGTAGTGCGGAGTGCTGAGATTAAACATCTACATTTTGTTTTATTATAAAAGAGAATAGAAAACGCTGAGTTTCTTTCCCTTTAGTTTAGTTTATATTGAATCTTGTTCTTTGTTTTGTTTTATAAAACACAAGAAGATAGATCAAGAAGTGGTTCACTGCTCTAGACACATGGCATGCTAGAGTTTGTAGTCAGGATTGAGAGGACATGGATGCTTGAAAGAAGTAAGATTTGTGTATGTTTTCCCTGATCTTTTAGCATTCTACACATATGCATTGAGTGGAAATTGTCATTAGTGGCTGCAAAATGAAATCATTTTGGGTCTCAAGTTATTGCATTTGTAGTTTTAAAATTCATTTTATGCATTCATGCCTTGAATATTTGTAAGTAAGATGTGATGTTCAGAAGTTTATTTGGCTATAAAATATTCATATTGATGAGAGATTTTGAAAGGTGATGTAAGGTATTTCAAAATACCTTATTGCTTGAATTTGAGAGTCTTCCAAATTATTTTTGGTGAAACTTGGAATTGGAAAGTAAACATATATGGGCATTTATAGTTTTTTCATAAAATATTTTGGAGAATGTTAGAAAACATTCATGTATTTTCTTTCTCATTGGCAAGCATTCTTATAAAGTGTTTTGGAGAAGTGTTGGAGAATATTGGGAAGTAGACATATAAGGAATTGTGGTGGAAAATATTTGATGAGAAATGTTATGCAAGGTTGGCCTTCATGCTATACATATGTGATATCTCTTCATATTTTGGGAAAAGAAGGGGGTTGGACAAGTGAACTTTGCATTGTCTTGCATAAATGAAGTGGGTGATTTTGAAAGGTAAAATGTTTTGAAAAGAGTGTATGTTGAATAGTAAAATGTATGAGCTTTGAATAGTGAAAAGTATAATTTTGGAGAGGTGAGTTGTGTAATCTTTGGAAAGGTGAAAATGTGTATAAGGCAAAGTGTGTGTATCTTTTGGAAGATGAAAACATATATGTTCTGAAAAGTAACATGTGCGTTTGTTTTTGAAGAGTAACATATGTAAGTGTGAAGAGTAAAGAGTTTTGTTTATTTTGTGAGAAAAGTGATGGTTGTGAAAGATGAAAAATAATTTGTGAGGCTTTGAAAGGTTTAATTGTGATTTTGAAGGGATGAAAGGTGAAAATGTATGTTGGAGAGGTATTGTGTGAGAAAAATGAAGGGTGAAATATGAGGTTTTGAAAAGCAAAGTGGTTTGAAAAGTTTGTGTGTTAAAAAGTAAAGTGCTTCGTACGTATGTGTGAAAAGTGAATTGTGGGTGTGTTGAAAAGTGTTTGTGTATAAAATTGAGAAGTGTGTGTTGTGTGAAAAGTGGGAAGTAGAGATTGTTTATCTTAAAAGTGAAAGTGTAGGTTGGGAATGTATTGTGTGTAAAATGTGAAAAGTAAAGTGTTGGGATTTTGAAAAGTGACATGTGCGTATGTGTATTTGGAAAGTGGAGTGAGTGAGTTTTGAATAGTAAAGTTTAAATGTTGGAGGTGGATTTTGAAAGGTGAAAAGAGAAATGTAGGGTTTCAAAGAGTAGTGTGTTGAAAAGTGCTTGTATTAGAGAATAGTTGGTTTGGGTAAATGTTGAAAAGCTCTACCCCTCTCTCTCTCTCTCTACCCCTCTCTTTCTCCTTCCTTCTACTTCTCCCTTCTTGTGCCTCGAGGTGAATGTTGGAAAAACAAATAGTTTGCTTTCAAAAGGGAACTGTTTAAAAGGTTGACAGCTTGTGCCGGTCTTCAAGCCCGAAGAAAGGTACGTTTTATTTTTAGTAAAATTTTAAACATTTCATTATTAATTATTAAATGTGCTTCTAATCATTATTTTCTTGTCTTTATTTACATGAACTGCGAGGAACGGTACCAATCAAGTGAACAAGAGGAAGCAGATTAAAGGTGTCAGTCGCCTCTATCCAACCGGGTAGAGGTGCTACGGGCGTAATCCACCGGGTCATAGCCCCCGGTGTTGTAAGTTTTCTTAAAACTTAGAAAGCCCCTAGGAGGCCGCGGTGTGTTTTGTGCGAACCCCTACCCTTTAGGCCCCTATAGTAACTTCAATTTTATTAGGATGATTTTCATTTCATTTTAGATCCTTGAACTCCTGTATACGTGCGCAAAGTCCTAAGGGTTAGTGATAACAAGCTTTTTCATCCCATACAATATTAGTGACATTTAAGGACAAAAATTAAGGACCGAGTCTTAGAGAACTTAGACTTAGGATGCCTGCACACTTTAGGGTAGAAATACATAATACAGAAAACTTAGTGACATTCCCCTTAGGATTATTGTATGTTATTAATACAACCTTAATCAAGTTTAATTAAACTTAAATAATCAATTAACAAAAATTTCAAACACACTAATAGTAATTTAGATAAAAAAAATACACAAAAAATTGTATAATCCTTAATAATCAAATCGTAATTAACACACCTAATCACTAAAGGATTAAATTTGAATATAACTTTAGAATTGAACCTAATTAATATTTCAACCATCTCATAATTAAATAATAATTAAATAAAATCTATTAAAAATAAAATTAAAATCCAGAATATAAAATACACCTAAAATAAGAAACAAATTTAAATAATAGATATAATCCAAAATAAAAAGTCCTTTAAAAAATCAAACTCTATTCATTAAAGTCTTTTCAAAAATCAATTATAAGCATAATATAAAACATCTTTAAAGAAAATTGATTGAGATACATAGTAATCTAAAAGTCTAATAAATCGTCAAAGATTCAGTAAGTTGTTAAATTAAAAGATATAAAAGAAAATAGGTTAATTCAAATACACTAAAGAACAAATCCCATTAATCAATTTTAACAATCAAAATTCAATCTCAAACAAACTTCAAAATAGTAAAGACACAAAAACTTAAATCTGAACTAAAATTCCCTTTGACCTTTCAAAAAAAAAAATCAATTTAAATCAATTAGATAACTTTAACTAATAATAAACTCAGGATATATCTAAACCACACAGCCTACCGCACACACTTAGATTTGTTTGCTAGGACAACCAATTCTAGCTCTAGGTTAGGCCGGTGTTTACTTTCTTGCTGTTGTGTGACGGGTTTTCTCGGTTTTCATTGCATGCTTGTATGATTGACATTGAGTGTTTGTTTACTTTTATCGCTCTCTGTGATATGATGTGATGGGCGATAGATTATCCCTAGGTTAGGAACGATCTGGATGCTCACAGAATCTTATGCAGGTGGCCATGCTCGTGCAGGGCTAAATAAAAAGGGGGCAAATTAAAGATTTAAATTAACAATAATTTCTGCAGGTGCTTCAGAAAATGCTAAGCCCCTTTAAAATTAAAAGAGCATGGCCAAGTGTGGCTGATAAATTTAATTTGAATATATATAACTGCTTGGGAATGGTTTTATTATAAATGTCTAGGATAACCTTGCAGGTGTGTCTAGATTTTCTTTTTCTTTCTGGAATGTAATGTAAATGTAATTATTTGTTAAAGTCAAATGTTGTGAAAGTGATTCAAAAGTGGGATATCACACCCAACTCGGAATCCAAAGAGAGGAGAATGTCCCTTAGGGGAGTATTCTCTTCTATTTGGAAAGCCAAGTTAGGGTGGTTCTAATATCCAAAGAGAAAAGAAAATACCCCTTCCGGGATGAGTTTCTTTTCATTTGGATATCTAGGCCTGGCGGACCCAAGGAGCTCGTAGCGGAACCAAGAAGCTCGTAGCGGAACCAAGGAACTCGTAGCAGATCCAAGAAGCTTGTAAAGGAAAGAAGACAAAAAGTGAAGATGAAGAAGACGAAGAAATGAAGATCAAAAGAAAAGTATATCCCATTTTGAAATCACTTGCGTCAGTCTTAGGTTTAGAATCCGGGTTGGTTGTCAGTGGTGCCCGGCCACTTTACTTTTTCGGTAGACCCTGGGTTGTAAATAAACTGGACATTGGACATTATATTTTTGGATAATTTAATTTGAGTGTTTATTTTGTTTGTGCACTAGTTTTTTTTTAGGACTCTTGCATGCCGTGTTTTGTTTTAGCCTGGATACGCATCGGAGTGTTTTTTTTGGTAAGGATCACGATAAACTTTTTCTACTTGAAATTTAAAAATAAAATTTTTTAGGCTCACATAGAAACTCTAACGAATCTAAGAAGTAAGCTCGGACCGCCGAGAGTCAGCATAATCATATTATTACTTTCTCTTCCTTGTTAGGCACCTCCCCGCCTGCGGGTTCTGGCAGACCACCTGACCTTTTAGGGTGCAGTTCTGTCAAGGGGATGTTGTGCAATCTCTAGGGAAAAATCTATTTTCTAAGCCTGATTTTAAAACTGCTTCATAAATCATTTTATGCATTCGAGTCAATTAGCATGCATTGCATTAGATACAAATTAAAAGAGTCTAAAATTTTAATTGCATTATGCTCCTAGGCATCATTTACCCTACATAAGTAAAGGGGCCAATTAGATTTTGTCTTAGATGTCGGCCCCGATTCCTCAAAACTTAAATAACGTCCCTACCCATCTTTCATAAGAGACTGGACACATGGATTTGAAGCGCCTAGGTGGTTAGCTGGCTCCCCAATCCAGGCCGGGGTAAGTCCAAATTTGCACTGCATTAGTCAGGTTCGGGTCACTACTTTGTAGTACCCAATTTAGACTTAGGTTCTGAGGTAGATTTGTGAATCTTAAGTCCTCACCCTTCGGGAATAAAATCCCAAATTTCTAATAAAATGTCAATTCAAACCTAAAAATTTTCTCTCTTAAAATGTAAAGCCCAACATAGGATAGACTGAGGTTGCCTCTGAGCTTCTCAGAATCCGACACCTCCTACTTTTCTTCCTTTGACTCGTTAATAAATGTTCAATGTTGAGCTTTCTCCTTGAAAATTCTCATTTCTTTTCTTGCCTTCTACTTTGTAATCAGAGGGTACAAAATCACTGCTTTAATCGAGAGTTTTCTTAGGAGTACCCCTCCTAGGATGTAATTAACTATAGAGGCTTGCCCCTATAGGGATTTGAGAATCCCAGATTAAAATAAACCTTGTTTTATTTTTATAAAACAAGGGAAAAATCTTTGGGAACGCAGACATGTTTTAAAACCTCATTTCTAACTTTAAACATATTTATAGAATATTATTATTATCTTTACAGGTAATATAATATTCTATTTATTATGTTCAATTTTAGAAATGATGACTTTTATAAAACCCATTCTTTCTTTTGGGTGTTTTTGAAGAATGTTATGTTCGTCTTTTCAGATGATACAATATTCTCCTTATTACACCTAAATAAAGGGATGGATGAACTTTTCAAAACTATATTTCTATTTTTAAACACATTCTACAGAATTTCGTGTTCATCTCTCAAGATGATATGTTATTCATAGAATTGTGTTTGACTATAGAAATATTATTTTCTAAAACCCTGTTTTGATATTGAATCCATTATAGAATATTGTGTCAGTCTCCCGAGACTGTACTTTATTCTTAATGCAGTATTCGATTACAAAATAGGAGAACACAAGATCTGCGTGGCGACATAAATTTTCCCACCAAGGTTTTTCTGGCGACTCCACTGGGGACTCATCCTCTCTCCATCTTTAGCAGTGATTCATACCCTTACATCGGTAGTATACTTGTGCTTGGCATGAGTTGTAACTACCTTTCTTCCGCCGGTTATATTATTCATTTCATTCTTGAATAATTTGGCCGGTATCTAAAAGAAATTGTAGAGGTCTTATTTTGGACCCCCGTCAAAATATCGACGGGAAGTTCCTTTAATGACCTTTTTGTCTAAATAATCAGAAAATAAAATCCCTACGTGCTAACTTGAACGTTGCAGTTACATTTTTATTGTAGCTTGATGTTTGACTTAGCACTGGGTCCAAATTCTTAGAGTGAAAATTGAAACACTAAATAATATTCATTCTTATCTCAACATTATGTATTGCAGTTATATTTTAATATAACTCGATATATATGCGATGAGATAAGACTTGAATTATTTGGTTGGGTCAATTAAGCTTTTGCAATTAAAATAATTTTTTTCAAAAGACTAATTCAAAATTTTTCTTGAATTGCAGGAAAATGATGGGTAAACTAATCTTTTCCTTGTCGGATAATATGAACTTGGCCTACAATCCTTTTGCTGACGGAAGTATAATCAAATTTGGGAAAGGATTTGAGGATTTGCAGTTGTCTGTTAGTGGACCTGAGTTCACTATTGTCCCACATGCTGAAATTGCAAACCAGAAGCCTATTCTAGAGTTCACTTTGGGATGTGGGTCTCAGACTGCCCCTGTAGCCCCTAGGCCCTCAGTGTTTGCTAGAATTGAACAGCCTAGCCAGGATCAGAAACTCAAATCAGTTGTCGTAGCAGATAGTGTTACTCCTTTCAGTGCTCCAAGCAAGTTTGAAATAGGCTCCTCTTCCAACATGTCGACGATTATGACTAAAACTCAGAGGAGAAATAAAAATCGTCGAACAAAGAGGAGAATGGAAAAATTGGGACTATCAAATCAGAATGAGCAAACTCCTCCTACCTCTCCACATCTTAGTGGTAGTAGGTTCCATCTTCTCTCCGCTGCTGATGGAGAGGAAGATGTGAGGAAGATTGCTCGTTCAGTTCCTACTGTTGTTGGAAAGTCTGCCACTGAGCCAGTAAAAGATAAGGAAACACACATTCAGAATATGGTAAGGGCAATAGTCCAAGAGTGTGCAGATAATCATTTCCAAACCAAGGAAAGGTTTTTGAGGAATATGAAAAGGATGATTAATGAAAAGATAGAAGAAGAAGCATCGAGTCAGAAGAATACTGGAGCCCGGGTAGTGAGTCAGTCGAGGGCAAGAGATAGCAAAAGAAAGTTCAAACCTATTGCAATCTCTGCACTCACTGATGGATACCCTAGGGAACCGAGGAAATCTGACAGAAAGACAGACAGTATTGTTTTGACTGATGTGTCGAGAAAATCCAAGAGTACTCAATATGTTGTCCAGAAAACTAGTCGTCAGCTGTCTCCTTCCTCCATGACACCTCAAGAAGTTAGAAAGGTTCAGCGGTTCTCTCGTGTCCACTCTTCTCCCCAGACAGATAGGCACCCCTCTACGGGTCCTTCTTCGTCTTCTCATCCGGATGTAGGGCGGTTGGAATCATCAAGCCAACTCTCTCCAACATCAGCTGAGAAGAAGATCTGGAGACCTAAGGAGGAAGTTGCTTCTCTGGTAGTGGCTTCACCTGAAAAGATGATAGAAGAAGAACCCGAAGTAAAGGAGGAACGTGAAATTAACCCTTCAGATCATATGGACTATGAAAGATATGTTCCCGTTGATCCCCACTATGTTTCCGGAAGGTCTATAGAGGAGATGCTAGGTGAACTGAAAAATAGCATTAAAGATCTGGAGGATGAAGATGCATTGAACTTTGATTTAGATCAAGATGACATGTTAGATGATGCAGTAGCCGATGTCCTTATGGTGGAAACAAGGGGATCAGCTCATGATGATCAAGCTGAAGATGCTGGAATACAGGACGTCGTAGTTGAGGAAGGCATTGCGCCGGACTTAACTCAACGTCTTATACAACAGCTAAAACAAAAAGATGAACAGATCTCAAGTATGGAGAAGAAGATAGAGGAAATGATGGCCACTATGGCATCATTCCAGTGCCAGGGTCCTTTACCACCACGAGCACAGGTTGAGTCTTCTCAACCCGAGTCTGTTCAGGTGGTAGGGAAGAAACAGATAATTGAGGCTGTAGAAGAACACCAATCAGATCCAGAAATCAAAGCCTCTCAATCAAAAGAGCTAAAACAGATGGTGGAAAGACAAGTGAGGGAGGCATTAGCTGAGTCACAGAGTGCGTCGTATACCCCAAAGGGTAGGCCCTACCCAGAGGAGTTTGATGCAGTTCCCTATCCAAAGGGATTTGTGCCCCCCTCATTCAAGATTTTTGATGGTACCGGAAACCCTAGACAGCACATAGCGTACTTTCGAGCCAGTTGTTGCAACGCTGGAGGAAGTGATGCTTTACTCTTCAGGCAGTTTGTTAGTAGTCTGTCAGGGGTGGCTTTTGACTGGTATGCAGATTTACCCAATGGTTCAGTGCACAGTTTTACAGAGTTGGAAAACATGTTCGTCAAAAGGTTTGCAGGCAGTCAACATCACATTACAGTTGGAGATCTTGTTATAGAAAAGCAGAAGCCTGGTGAGAAACTGGTTGATTATATACTAAGGTGGAGGAATTTGAGCATGAAATGCGAACCTCAATTGCAGGAGCAACACGCGATTGAGATTCTGCTTAAGAACATTCATGGACCGGTAGCCTTTCTTTTGAAAGGATTTACCATCAAGACATTTGAAAAACTGCTCAATAAAGCCTCCAGCCTACAAGAAGAAGTTTCGCAGTTCACCTTCCTTACTGATCAGTCCTCTTCAGATCCTAAAAAGCTGAAACCCCAGAAGGTCTTTGAGAAGAAATCTGGGACGGTGTCAGCTGTGGATAAGGGAAAGCAGCCAATGAAAATTCAGGTAGAGAACCCACCTTCTCAGTTTTATAATCAACAGTATCAGAGGCCTCAATATACGTCACCACAGTATCAGAAACAGTATTCGCCACCGCAAGCTCAGCCACAGTTTAATCAACAACGGCCTTACCTTACTTCGGAGGAGAGAAGGGAGAATTGGGAGAAATTTAATGCATTGATTGGCAAGACTTACCCCTTTAAAAAGGAGGCTTTAAAGAGGATATTAAAAAATCTTCTGAAAAAGCCAGACTTTAAATTGCCTGCC
This sequence comes from Dendrobium chrysotoxum, assembly GCA_019925795.1. Lineage (NCBI taxonomy): Eukaryota > Viridiplantae > Streptophyta > Magnoliopsida > Asparagales > Orchidaceae > Dendrobium > Dendrobium chrysotoxum. The sequence goes on along the minus strand of CM034300.1, from coordinate 5,967,394 downwards.
CCTAGGAGGCCAGAGGAAGTGGGTAAGTCTGATCAGCTTAATTATTGCCCTTACCATCAGATGTTGGGTCATCAGCTTGAAGACTGTGTTACTTTTAAAGAATGGCTTGATAGGAACTGTGGACCTCCGAAAGGACAGCAGACACCATCGCCCCGCGAGGGGAGACAGTATCTGGCCAATGGAAGGGCAGATTCGATCATGCATACGATTAACCATTGAGGATAGCGGCTCTCACCAGCACACCCCGATGGGTAATAATATATATGATCTGATCATAACGGGTTTCCCCCACCCGATACATTAGCTCGAATGGGGTTTATTTGAGAGTGGGATTCGGTTTCCCACGGGCGCAAGCCCCAGTGGTTAATTACATCTCAAGCCGGAACCTGAGAATACTCTCGATTAAGGATTCTATATTATACTTTCTGAATTGGGATTGGCACATAGGGGGAAGACTAGGAAGTCCTACTCGAAGGGAAAGAGAGGTTCAACCAGGCTTAGTCAACATGCACGGCTCACATCAGCATCTAGAGGGACTAGGGTAGTGAGAAGAAACTGGAGAAAAATAAATAAATCATGCACTCGAAGCATGCAGGAGGAAAGGATGGAGGTGGCGTCATCCGTGTGACGCAGATATGTAGGGTTTAGGGTCTCTGGAAGACAGAAGACCTACCTACTGATGAGGCGTACTACGAAATAATAGTAGCCTTGAATCCTGAATCTATGGTGGGTTTAGTGTTCTACACAACACTAACACCCGTGTCCTAACTAATGCAATGCAAAACCTGGACTTACCCCGGCCTGAAAGGGGGAGCCAGCTAACCACCTAATCGCTTTAAAACCATGCTGTCCAGTCATTTATGAAAGATGGGTGGGTAGGTTATAGTTCTTGGAAGTAGGGCCGACGTCTAGAGGATTTCCTAATTGGCCCCGGACTGATGTTTGGTGAATGCTTCTAGAGCTAATGCAATTAAAATTTTGATTTAGTTAGTTTCTAATGCGATGCATGCTAGTTAAAGTATCCAAATCAGGTATGCATAGAACTTTAAAAAGGCTTATAAAAAATAATTTTTAGAATTAGACTGGGCTTCCCCAGGTCCGGCACCTCATCCTCATAGGTCAGATTATCCGGACTCTACCCGCAGGCGGGGAAGTGTCTTATAGAAGGAAAGAGAATGCATCAATATGCATGCGACCCCGGACGATTCCGGCAATTCCCTAGGTCGTTAAGTTTCTAAATTATTTAAATCTTAAAATTTGAATGTTAGTTATGAGTAGAAAAGTTTTAGTCCTTAAAGAGCCTAACGAAATCCAGGCTAAAACAAAAGCGACATGCAAAATGCCAAGAAACTAAGAAAAGCAAACAATCCTAGAGGCACACAATCATAAAACACATCAAAATTATCCAAACAAATTAATAAATGTCCATAGGCCAACTGCCCTTAATTACAACCCAGGGTCTGCAGAAAATTAAAGTGGCCGGGCACCACTGCCAACAACCCGGATTTCTAATCCTAAGATTGACGCAAGTTATTTTGAGTGGGATACTCTCGGTCTTCATCTTCTTGATCTTTGCTTTCTTAGACTCCTTGGATCTGAGCTTCCTCGGACTCCTCGGGTAGTAGAATGATCCAAATTTGGATTCTCAAACAGAAAAGGACTATCCTCATATTGGGTGTCCTTTTCTCTTTGGGCATCCAACCTTTGGATTCTTGTATCCCCACTCAAAATAAACTTTCACAACTCCATACCAAGTTACCAACCATTTACATTAAATGAAAGCAGTAAATCTAGACTCTCCTGCAAGGTTATCCTAATAAAAATCAACCCAAGCAATTTTATATTATCCCAAACAATTTATATAGGAATGAAAATACTCATCACAGCCATACTTGGCCATGCTCTTAAATATTTGAGGGCTAAGCAAGCTCTGGAGCACCTGTAGCAATTTATAATGACTTTCAATTAGCCCTCATTTATTTAGGGGGGCTGAGCAATTTCTGAAGCACCTGCATAAAATGACATTAGTATTTAAATCATGATTATTGCCCCCCTTTTTATTTAGCGCTGCATGAGCATGGCCACCTGCAGAAGATATAGTTAGTATCAACCTCGATCCTAACCTATGGGTAGTCTATCGTGCAATCACATCAAATCCCAGGGTACAATGGAAGTAAGCAAACACATCAATAGTTCAATCACAACATGCAACGAAATCCGGAAAAGCTCGGCACGCAGCAGAAAAGTAAACACCGGCCTAGCCTAAGTCTAGAAGTGGTGCCCTAGCAAACAATTCTACAGTGTGTGTAAGAGCATGTGTGGCTGAGGTAGATCCTAAGCTGAGTAGTTAATTACAATTGCCTACTGTCCAGGTTGGTTGTAGGTCTGAAAAGGGAAGTTTTATTTAAAGTCCAAATATTAGTGAATTGAGATTTATCTTAGTTGATTTAATGTGTGGATCAATTTTATTTCTTAGGGTAATAATATTCGAAGTTTAAATTGCATTAGTGAGTTTTAAGGGGGTTCGGGGTCCACCTATACACTAAGTAAAAGGGGGTCCAAAATTGACTTTTTGATTAAAGGATATCTATAACCAGCTAATATTTCTATAAAATACTAGGCCTTAACCTGATCAGTTAGACAGTTAGTATGCCCAATTTGGATTCTCCTATCCAAAGTTATGAATTTCTGAAGTTTTGATCTTGTTTTGAACTAAGTTTGACTGGATTGTTGACTTTTTGATTTTGGTTGATTTCTGGAATCTTAATATTTTAATAAATACTAGACCCTAATGTGAGTTGAATGCCTTTGAGTTTGCTGGATTTGGAGTTTCCTACGCAAAGTTATGAATTTTAGAAGTTTCGGGCCCTAGACTATAGGCTATGGTTGACCGAAAGGTTGACTTTTAAATTTAAGCTGATTTCTGGCCACCTGAGATTTTTAATAAATACTAGACCTTAATGTCAGTTGAATGCCTTTTTTTATTTGTTCAATTTAGTGTTTTCTATAATTAGTTATGAGTTTTTAAGGTTTGAATATTAGAAGGTCTTTTAGGTTTGAGTTAGATTTATTTTAGATTTACTTTCTAATTTTATAACTCCCTAAATTTAAATTTATTTTCATGAATTTTATTTAGTTAATGTTTAATAAAGGGGCAATAAATAAATTAGTTAGGTTTAATTTAGGTTCATGTTCGAATTTTATCTCCTAGTGATTTCGTATGTTGGTTATAATTTGATTGAGAGTCAAGTGTTTTAATGCATTTGATTTAGATTATGATTGATTTTTTTTTATTGCTTTATTAATCAATTAAAGGAAATTAATCCTAGGGTGACGTGTCACTAAGTTTCCTATGTTTAATGTCTCTATCCTAAAGGAGCATGCATCCTAAGTCTAAGTTCTCTAAGACTCGATCCTTAATTTTTGTCCTTAGGTGTCACTAGTGTTGTATAGGATGAAAAGAAATTTGCTCCTAACCCTTTAGACATTCGCATGTAGGTAGATGGGTTTGGGGATCTAAAAATAAATGAATAAAAACAATCAAATGAAATTGAAGTTGCTACATGGTCTTAAGGTTGGGAAGCGTGCAACCATAGGCTCCCTAAAGGCTTTTCTAAGTTTTAAGAAACTCACTACACCAGGGGCTATGACCCGGTGGTACCGCCCGTAGCACCCCCACCAGAATGAATGGGGGCGACTGATGCTCGAATCCGATTGTCCAAGCTCCTTCGTCTGCGCTCCAGTTGCTCCTTGCCTTTTTGCTCTCCCAAGAGTACCTCACAAAGAACACAAGAAGAAAGCCAAAATTGGAATGAGAGTAGGCACTATTCCAAGACAAAGGCAAATAAATAAAAATTGAACTAGTGAAATTCATCTAATATATACATATTATCAATAGGACACAAAACGACATGAAAGTTTTCAACATAAAGCATAAAGAGAATTTTCTAACATAAATCATGAAGAATGGCTATGTGTAAATCACTTGAAAATCTACAAACATGGAACATAGAGACTCGCTATTGTAAAACATAGAAGAAAATCATTTGCAAAACATATGAAAATTTGTTAACATGGGTATCATCCTCTATATTACAATATCAAATAAATATAAAAGGGTTTTTTGGCAAATTTGTACACCTTACTAAACACAAACTTGATGCTAAGCAACATATTACCACACATATAAATGTTAATGAAAGAACGAAGTTTCATCATCTCAATCTTTTGAGTTAACTAATGCAACAAGGCATCAAATATATTAAGAAGTCATTCCAACCGTATAAAACATATAAGGAGTTCTACTATATTCATGTAACAAAACAAATCATGAGCGTATTGCTTTCATTATCGTGAGCATGTATACAATAGGGAAAAATATTGTGCAAGAGTATGATAATAACAAACCATATATAATGCTTGTAATTACTGAAGCCAACATATAAAGCTTGATTGCAAAATTTACATGGTCATGTATATTGTGAATTTCAATCTTTTATGAAGTTTACTTTTTTTTTAAACATAGTTGAGATTAACAACAAATTTACAATCCATTTGTCTTAGCTAAAGATTTATCGATATTTAAAAGTGTTGCCTAAATCCTAAACAACATGGTCAAATTTTAATTGAACTCTGAGGTGACAAGTTAATCATTAATCAATTACTAGCTACTCTGCTTAGTATATACTCCGCTGATTAAAATATAATTAAGTTACAAGTAATATTCGATTAATTTACTCAATAATTTATTAGTATAAACTAACCTTATAATCTTAAATTATTCTGATCCTAAGTAATAAACTAACACAACACATTAAACAAATTAATTATACCTTCAAGATTACATGACAAACTTAAATCATATTTGATTTAATCCCTGATTAGCCTGTACTCAATTTAACCATGATTTATAAAACTTGACACAACCGATTTATCTAATTCGTTCATTATTCAAAGAATCTGTAATTGCTTAACATAATATGAAATCAGTTTTTTAAGGACAAGTTGTAGAAGAAACAAAATCAAAGTAAAGGTGCTTACATGGCATTTGAAATTGTAAGATAAGAGCGGCATATACACAAATAAAAAAAAAGAATCATTTAATTACACATGAGCATGAGATGAACGAATCAAATATGATACTCATAATTTATTGAAGCTAACAAGCGAGATTTGATCGTATGCATATATATATAATGAATCGCATCCACTTATAAAATCTGCTCATTCAGGCATATATCACTTTTAAGCATTGATACATTAATAATTAAGTTTGTAATCGGTCATTAATAAAAAAGAAATATTTATATATAAAAGGGTATTTAATATATCAAATTAATTGTGGGAATTAGAGATTAACTATGTTGCTCAATTAATGACTAATCATTAGGAAAATAATGTATTGTAATAAGCAATATATTCATCAATTAATTAGCATAATAAAATATTTGCTAACTAATAATCATAATATTAAATTAACTTGGTTCACAATTTATGAATCATAAGGCTAATAGAAACAAATTAAGAGAATGATAAAATGTACAAATTAGTTTTGAATTTACTAATTAACAATTCGTTATTTGAATTAATTTTGCACAAATACATAATTTTATTTGAATTTTAAAATAGTTAAATAGTTCACATGAAGGACCCTCTCAGCTTTTACAGTAATCTATACAATAACTCTCATATACTTTAATTAATACTAAGGAACAACCCATCACACATATGCAGAACAGTATGGTTGTAAATAATATTATATAAAGTATCTACAGTATAGTCAATTTGTTACAGAAAAGTCATCTTCTTAAATTCCACATAAGAATGATAAAATAAACGAACGTAAATTTTTTTTTATTCTAAAAAAAATAAAAAAAATATTATATGCGGGCTAATACATTACCGGAGAAGTTTAAAGAAGCATTTATGCTGACGATTTCTTACAGGTAATGTACCTCTCTTGGAACCAAGAGATCAAGAATAAAAATATAATCTATTACTTACAAATCATTATCCGTGCATACATCGAAAGATTTTCTTCAGTGATAGCCTGAAAGTAACGAGATGAGCAGTCTCAGGAATAGACGGCGAGATCAATGGCAACTGACTGGTGTCGGGATGGGGATAGGTCGACGGATCTGGTCAGTTTGATGCCTACTGCAGGTGGAGGAACGAAGGCTTGGAGTCGACGACAGGGAGGAAGGATTTCGGTTTGGTCCCGGAGAGCGAAGAGCGCCGGGGAAGGAAGGAGTTCCGCCTCTCTTGCTTATGGGAGAGAGAAAGAACCAGGAGGGATTAGGATCGACGTCCTGGAACTCGCGAACAGGGAGTCGAGCCTGAAGTCCAGCGGGTTGCTTGCGAACTAGAGTAGGAAGAGGCCGGAGCCGGCCGGAGCAAAGTTGCGGCCTTGGCTGGGTTTTGCGAACAGCAGCCATGAGGGAGAGGAGGTTTCGGTCTCTAGGTTCTGCGACCCACAAGGATGAAAGGAGCTGGAGTCGGGGCAAGGTCCGGCTGGCCTCTGCGAACTGGGCTTGTGAATCCCTCTTGGAGTCTTTTGTACAGGAAACGTAAGGGGGAGAGGGTTCGAAATCTCTTGGCTCTTGTCCGAACACAGGGAGACAGAGAAGCTTCGGCCCGCCTCTGGTTTCGCTCAGGGAGCGACTAGGGAGAGGTCGAGATCCTTTTCTCTGAATTTCTGCCAATCAAAAGGGCCACTCTCCCCTTTTTTTAAGGTCAAAACGATGAAGTCAAATTGCCTTAATGTCCCCCCAAAAAGGAAGCCGCTGAAATTCCTGCATTTATTTTAAATGAGCATATTATGTGAGTGAATTAAGGTAATCGCTCAGCATTTGAATTTTTACAGAATCTAGAGCCTTGGTTTGATTTCTTAATTTAGAAAAAAAAAATTAAACATATGAGAAAGTCAATTAAGCTTTGATTGAAATTAAATTAAATAGATCGAGCTACAATCCGGTTCAAATCAGATCCTTCTCGGGTCAATTTTGGTTCAATTTAATTTAATCAAATTAACATAATTAAAATTTAAATAAAATGATAACTCGAGTCAAATTATCCTCGACGCAGCTAGAATGCATCGATCAAGGCTAATTAAACTTCGTCGGGTTTAATTTGATTCAATTTGAGTCGTCCCGAGTTCAAATTAAACTCGGCTAGGTCCAATTAAGCTGATCAAACATGCTCGAGGGCGCTCGTATGAAAATCGAGGTCAACAAACACAACCCCAACAGGTGCGGTGAACAATAGGTGAACCGCACGTGTTGGCGTTGACCTCCCTACATCTAAGAAAGTGCAACCCTATGCTCAACTAACGAGACTCACTAAGGAGATGCAATCTTATAGTCAACTAATAAGGTTCGATGAACATACAACCATACAATAATCATACAACAACTATCCCACCATGCGATGAGCATGCAATCATAACATGCTCGTGCAACCATGCATCACCCACATACCCATGCAATCAAGCGATCGTATGAAAATCACCAAATCATAATATTATATGCTCAAATAAGTACCACATTTCCATGCTACAATAAATTAATTATATAATAATATCATAGTCACATCTCAATCATGCAATCACAAGTAACCACATAACTAAGCGGCAAATATACAACAGACATCTGATCATACCAAATCACATGCTAATAAGCAAAAGACCATGCAATAATCATACATCGATCACATGATCATACAACAAACATTTAATCACACGATAATGACACAATAATGTACACATAATAATGCCATAATCATTCAACCATGTAATGATCATGCACTCATGTAATAAATGTAATAATCACTCCATCATACATCAATCACATAATCGTGCAATGACCACTCGATCATACATACAATGCTCATACAACCATACTATAAGCAATCAATCATGCAACGATCATACCTCAATCACACAATCACACAATCATCGCTCAAGTATGCATCAATCACCTACATGCAGTGACTTCTCGATCATACATGCAATGCTCATACAACCATACAATGTGCAATCAATCATATAATGATCACATCACGATCACACAATCATCACTCAAGCATGCATCAATCACATACATGGAGTGACCACTCGATCATACATGCAATGCTCATACAACCATACAATGAGCAATCAATCATGTAATCATCATACCACAATCACATAATCATCACTCAAGCATGTATCAATCACACACATGCAATGACCACTCGATCAAATCAAAATAGTAACAGATAATAATCAAAGGAAACCGAGACAGATCATCAAAAGAAGAGGGTAGATCATCTATCTGCCTTACCCTATAGTAAGGGCATGATAGAGAAGAAAGTAGAGGTAAAGGGTCTCACATCCATCTGATCGCATCGAAACAGTGGGTGTGGATCACTCGATGTTCACCTGATCATATCAAAACAGTGAAACAAAGAGTGAAAGGTAAAGCAACCCAACTACCTGCCTGACCGTATCGAAACAGCAGGATAGAAGGTGAAAGGTGGTGAGGTATGCCTTCCAGGGACGCTGTCGGGCTCTCTCAACCGAGTAAAGTCTGATGTCCGCTTGATCAGAACAAGACGATCAGGGAAAAATGGGTGGTGAGGAATGCCTCTCAGGAACTCTGTCGGGCTCTCTCAACCGAGTAAGTAAAACCAACTACTTGACTGATCATTTTGAAACAGCAAGATAGAAGGTGAAAGAATCCCGTCTCCTCCTGCTCCTTTCGGAACAGCTGATAGGGGTGACCCAATACTCTGCCTGACCTCAGCAAAGTAAATAAGCCACGAAATTGGAGTCTGCGTAGTCTTTTACAGAACATCCAGAGTAAAGGGGTGGTGAGGAATGCCTCCTAGGGACTCTGTCGGGCTCTCTCAACCGGTAAGTAAAACCAACTACCTGACTGTTCATTTCAAACAGTAGAATAGAAGGTGAAAGGATCCCGTCTCCTCCTGCTCCTTTCGGAACAGCGGATAGGGGTGACCCAATACTTCTGTCTGACCTCAACAAAAGTAAATAAGCCACGAAATTGGAGTCTGCGTAGTCTTTTACAGAACATCCAGAGTAAAGGGGTGGTGAGGAATGCCTCCCAGGGACTCTGTCGGGCTCTCTCAACCGGTAAGTAAAACCAACTACCTGACTGTTCATTTCAAACAGTAGAATAGAAGGTGAAAGGATCCCGTCTCCTCCTGCTCCTTTCGGAACAGCGGATAGGGGTGACTCAATACTTCTGTCTGACCTCAACAAAAGTAAATAAGCCACAAAATTGGAGTCTGCGTAGTCTTTTATAGAACATCCAGAGTAAAAGTGGTGGTGGGGAATGCCTCCCAGGGACTCTGTCGGGCTCCCACTCAACCGGGTAAAGTCTGATGTCTGCTTGATCAGAGCAAGACGATCAGGGTAAAGGTCTGATGTCTACCAGAGCGGCAGGACAGTCAGGGTAAAGGTGTGATGAGCTATGCCTCACAGGGGCTCTGCGGGGTGCTCCCAACCAAGTAAAGCCTGGTGTCTACTCGGCGCATGTGCCTGCAGCAGAGCAATCAGGGAAAAGAGGTGCTGAGATATGCCTCCCAGGGGCTCTGTGGGGCACTCTCAACCAAGTAAGGTCTGATATCTGCTGGAAACAGCAAGATAATCAGGGAAAAGAAGTGGTGAGGAATGCCTCCCAGGGGCTCTGTTAGGCACTCTCAACCAAGTAAAGTGTCCACCCGGTGTATGTGCCTGCAGTAGGACAAAGACAAAGCTTAACAACCACCCAACTGTGAGTCTGACGGTGGTGTAAGGAGAGAACTAAATGGACTTCCTAAATAAAGGAACTCACAAGTAACATCAAAGGGAAAACCCCTCATACGGGTCTGTCCGTAGAGGAGCACAAACACGAAAGGAAGATGAATACACTCATGTAAAATCAAGGTAAACGGATTATGGCATCAATATGAGAAATAATAGAATAGAATAATCTCATGTAGAAAGATCTAAGAAAATGATCCCAATTGAGAAATAGAATGAGAACTTGAATGGGAGAGTGACTCCCAAACAACTGGGGAAAAAAAAATCAACAGCTTGAATGGGATAGTGACTCCCAAACAAGTGAACAGAACTACCAACTTGAATGGGACAGTGGTTCCCAAACAAGGAATGGTGACATATAAGATATCAAAGAAATAGATGCACACCAAGTGGCAACTTTAGATCAACAAATCAGAATGAATGCTTGGGATCATATTCCTAAAACAATCATAACTCAAATAACCAGAACTCAAAGGAGAAGAGTGCAATCAAGGGAAGGGTCATATCAGTCCTTAAGAATGAGATACAATCAAATGTTGGAGTCAAAACTTTTTTATGCATAAATTTTTAAAAGAATAAGATAAGTATTTAAACAAACTCAATAGTGGTGACACTAAGAGATGTTAAGCACTTACCAATTAATTGAGATAAGTCTGATTCACATATTTCTTAAAGAGTGAAAATTTCATCAGAGAGTAAAAGGATTATTTTTAGAAATGAAAAATCAACCTCTTAGTCATCTTGAACCTTAGCATAGATTCGAAAGTTTAGTAATATAGGTTGACTCCTTCTAAAGCCAAAAAGGTTAGGGATTTAAACTTTGTCAACCCAGCTTAAGCTCCCTACAAGCTAAGCTGGGCTCTCTCCCTTATATATATATTTTGAATGAAAATCTAATTCAAAAGGGTTTAAATCAGAGAAAGAAATTGAATCTTCTCAATCTTCTTACATGGAAATATTTTTATATCTAATAGGATATCATTGCACAATGATGAATCCAAAATCATGATTTTCAAACTCAAATATCACAAATATCAATGGATATGGATTTTCTGAGATTTAAAGATTTATAAGAAAGGGAAGCCATTTACTTATTCATTTTGGGCTCATTTTGAGCCCCTCAACTTGGTTTTGCGCACTGCGCATCTTTTAATTACTTGATGCACTTTGTGCATCTTTGACTTTGTGGCGCATTTTGCGCATCTTTTCACTTTTGATACACTTTGTGTATCTTTGATTTTTTGGCGCACTGCGCATCTTTTCACTTTTTGATACACTTTATGTATCTTTCATTTTGTAATTGGCTCCCTTTCTAAATCCCTAAAAAAAAACTTTTTCAGTTGTAAAATTATCTTCCAAACATAAGAGAAGAACACTCACTCTCTTATGTAAGGAAGAAAAATCCACAAAGCAAATCTAATCCCATGATAAGAATGAACAACTTGATTAAGAAAATTATGAGGTAGATTCATTAGCATGTAAAAGATGCCTATGAGATAGAAAATTGCAAGACGAAGGAGAAAATGTTCATTTTTAAATCTAATTTCAATTTGGCATAGATTTTAGTTCAAAAATGAAATCACCCCGAACAAGGGATAGGAGGGAGAGCACATACTCTTTTGTGGATCATCACAAAAATTTTTTTTTTTTAAAGTGTTTAGAGGAGTCAACCACCAATTACTTCACATTTTAAAGAAGATAGGGGTAAATTTTTCATTAGGAAAAATAAATCACAAACTCTCTAAGAAAAGTTTCCTCCAAAGTTTATCTTGTATTTTAAACTCTCAGACTTTTCTCAAATCAATTTTTCTTTTAAAATTTCTTTTGCATATGTCAAATTTAAGGACCCCATCCTTGAAGATAAAATTTGGATCTTTCTTTGGACTGATATTGATCAAGATCTAATCTAAAAGAGCTCAAACAAGGGAGATGGTAGAGACTAGAGTTCATGCCAATGTATGAATCACGTCATCAAAAATAACATATAGATTTGAATTTGAGAATTTAAGACAATGATCTAATAGACTCAAAATCTTAAACAAAACTTTATACATTAAAAAGTCTAACTTAGCTAGGGGGAAATCCTAACTAAGAAGAAGGAACGATCCTAACTAAGGAAGGACCCTAACTAAGAGTAGGATGAACCTAACTAAGGAGTACCAAACCCGGAGTACACACAAGAATGAATAATATAGAATCCAAAGATGGAGAGAGAAACCTGTCCCACCGTGGTCGCCAGAAACCTGTGGACCTCCGAAAGGACAGCAGACACCATCGCCCCGCGAGGGGAGACAGTATCTGGCCAATGGAAGGGCAGATTCGATCATTCATACGATTAACCATTGAGGATAGCGGCTCTCACCAGCACACCCCGATGGGTAATAATATATATGATATGATCATAACGGGTTTCCCCACCCGATACATTAGCTCGAATGGGGTTTATTTGAGAGTGGGATTCGGTTTCCCACGGGCGTAAGCCCCAGTGGTTAATTACATCTCAAGCCGGAACCTGAGAATACTCTCGATTAAGGATTCTATATTATACTTTCTGAATTGGGATTGGCACATAGGGGGAAGATTAGGAAGTCCTACTCGAAGGGAAAGAGAGGTTCAACCAGGCTTAGTCAACATGCACGGCTCACATCAGCATCTAGAGGGACTAGGGTAGTGAGAAGAAACTGGAGAAAAATGAATAAATCATGCACTCGAAGCATGCAGGAGGGAAGGATGGAGGTGGCGTCATCCGTGTGACGCAGATATGTAGGGTTTAGGGTCTCTGGAAGACAGAAGACCTACCTACTGATGAGGCGTACTACGAAATAATAGTAGCCTTGAATCCTGAATCTATGGTGGGTTTAGTGTTCTACACAACACTAACACCCGTGTCCTAACTAATGCAATGCAAAACCTGGACTTACCCCGGCCTGAAAGGGGGAGCCAGCTAACCACCTAATCGCTTTAAAACCATGCTGTCCAGTCATTTATGAAAGATGGGTGGGTAGGTTATAGTTCTTGGAAGTAGGGCCGACGTCTAGAGGATTTCCTAATTGGCCCCGGACTGATGTTGGGTGAATGCTTCTAGAGCTAATGCAATTAAAATTTTGATTTAGTTAGTTTCTAATGCGATGCATGCTAGTTAAAGTATCCAAATCAGGTATGCATAGAACTTTAAAAAGGCTTATAAAAAATAATTTTTAGAATTAGACTGGGCTTCCCCAGGTCCGGCACCTCATCCTCATAGGTCAGATTATCCGGACTCTACCCGCAGGCGGGGAAGTGTCTTATAGAAGGAAAGAGAATGCATCAATATGCATGCGACCCCGGACGATTCCGGCAATTCCCTAGGTCGTTAAGTTTCTAAATTATTTAAATCTTAAAATTTGAATGTTAGTTATGAGTAGAAACGTTTTAGTCCTTAAAGAGCCTAACGAAATCCAGGCTAAAACAAAAGCGACATGCAAAACGCCAAGAAACTAAGAAAAGCAAACAATCCTAGAGGCACACAATCATAAAACACATCAAAATTATCCAAACAAATTAATAAATGTCCATAGGCCAACTGCCCTTAATTACAACCCAGGGTCTGCAGAAAATTAAAGTGGCCGGGCACCACTGCCAACAACCCGGATTTCTAATCCTAAGATTGACGCAAGTTATTTTGAGTGGGATACTCTCGGTCTTCATCTTCTTGATCTTTGCTTTCTTAGACTCCTTGGATCTGAGCTTCCTCGGACTCCTCGGGTAGTAGAATGATCCAAATTTGGATTCTCAAACAGAAAAGGACTATCCTCATATTGGGTGTCCTTTTCTCTTTGGGCATCCAACCTTTGGATTCTTGTATCCCCACTCAAAATAAACTTTCACAACTCAATACCAAGTTACCAACCATTTACATTAAATGAAAGCAGTAAATCTAGACTCTCCTGCAAGGTTATCCTAATAAAAATCAACCCAAGCAATTTTATATTATCCCAAGCAATTTATATAGGAATGAAAATACTCATCACAGTCATACTTGGCCATGCTCTTAAATATTTGAGGGCTAAGCAAGCTCTGGAGCACCTGTAGCAATTTATAATGACTTTCAATTAGCCCTCATTTATTTAGGGGGGCTGAGCAATTTCTGAAGCACCTGCATAAAATGACATTAGTATTTAAATCATGATTATTGCCCCCCTTTTTATTTAGCGCTACATGAGCATGGCCACCTGCAGAAGATATAGTTAGTATCAACCTCGATCCTAACCTATGGGTAGTCTATCGTGCAATCACATCAAATCCCAGGGTACAATGGAAGTAAGCAAACACATCAATAGTTCAATCACAACATGCAACGAAATCCGGAAAAGCTCGGCACGCAGCAGAAAAGTAAACACCGGCCTAGCCTAAGTCTAGAAGTGGTGCCCTAGCAAACAATTCTACAGTGTGTGTAAGAGCATGTGTGGCTGAGGTAGATCCTAAGCTGAGTAGTTAATTACAATTGCCTACTGTCCAGGTTGGTTGTAGGTCTGAAAAGGGAAGTTTCATTTAAAGTCCAAATATTAGTGAATTGAGATTTATCTTAGTTGATTTAATGTGTGGATCAATTTTATTTCTTAGGGTAATAATATTCGAAGTTTAAATTGCATTAGTGAGTTTTAAGGGGGTTCGGGGTCCACCTATACACTAAGTAAAAGGGGGTCCAAAATTGACTTTTTGATTAAAGGATATCTATAACCAGCTAATATTTCTATAAAATACTAGGCCTTAACCTGATCAGTTAGACAGTTAGTATGCCCAATTTGGATTCTCCTATCCAAAGTTATGAATTTCTGAAGTTTTGATCTTGTTTTGAACTAAGTTTGACTGGATTGTTGACTTTTTGATTTTGGTTGATTTCTGGAATCTTAATATTTTAATAAATACTAGACCCTAATGTGAGTTGAATGCCTTTGAGTTTGCTGGATTTGGAGTTTCCTACGCAAAGTTATGAATTTTAGAAGTTTCGGGCCCTAGACTATAGGCTATGGTTGACCGAAAGGTTGACTTTTAAATTTAAGCTGATTTCTGGCCACCTGAGATTTTTAATAAATACTAGACCTTAATGTCAGTTGAATGCCTTTTTTTATTTGTTCAATTTAGTGTTTTCTATAATTAGTTATGAGTTTTTAAGGTTTGAATATTAGAAGGTCTTTTAGGTTTGAGTTAGATTTATTTTAGATTTACTTTCTAATTTTATAACTCCCTAAATTTAAATTTATTTTCATGAATTTTATTTAGTTAATGTTTAATAAAGGGGCAATAAATAAATTAGTTAGGTTTAATTTAGGTTCATGTTCGAATTTTATCTCCTAGTGATTTCGTATGTTGGTTATAATTTGATTGAGAGTCAAGTGTTTTAATGCATTTGATTTAGATTATGATTGATTTTTTTTTATTGCTTTATTAATCAATTAAAGGAAATTAATCCTAGGGTGACGTGTCACTAAGTTTCCTATGTTTAATGTCTCTATCCTAAAGGAGCATGCATCCTAAGTCTAAGTTCTCTAAGACTCGATCCTTAATTTTTGTCCTTAGGTGTCACTAGTATTGTATAGGATGAAAAGAAATTTGCTCCTAACCCTTTAGACATTCGCATGTAGGTAGATGGGTTTGGGGATCTAAAAATAAATGAATAAAAATAATCAAATGAAATTGAAGTTGCTACATGGTCTTAAGGTTGGGAAGCGTGCAACCATAGGCTCCCTAAAGGCTTTTCTAAGTTTTAAGAAACTCACTACACCAGGGGCTATGACCCGGTGGTACCGCCCGTAGCACCCCCACCAGAATGAATGGGGGCGACTGATGCTCGAATCCGATTGTCCAAGCTCCTTCGTCTGCGCTCCAGTTGCTCCTTGCCTTTTTGCTCTCCCAAGAGTACCTCACAAAGAACACAAGAAGAAAGCCAAAATTGGAATGAGAGTAGGCACTATTCCAAGACAAAGGCAAATAAATAAAAATTGAACTAGTGAAATTCATCTAATATATACATATTATCAATAGGACACAAAACGACATGAAAGTTTTCAACATAAAGCATAAAGAGAATTTTCTAACATAAATCATGAAGAATGGCTATGTGTAAATCACTTGAAAATCTACAAACATGGAACATAGAGACTCGCTATTGTAAAACATAGAAGAAAATCATCTGCAAAACATATGAAAATTTGTTAACATGGGTATCATCCTCTATATTACAATATCAAATAAATATAAAAGGGTTTTTTGGCAAATTTGTACACCTTACTAAACACAAACTTGATGCTAAGCAACATATTACCACACATATAAATGTTAATGAAAGAACGAAGTTTCATCATCTCAATCTTTTGAGTTAACTAATGCAACAAGGCATCAAATATATTAAGAAGTCATTCCAACCGTATAAAACATATAAGGAGTTCTACTATATTCATGTAACAAAACAAATCATGAGCGTATTGCTTTCATTATCGTGAGCATGTATACAATAGGGAAAAATATTGTGCAAGAGTATGATAATAACAAACCATATATAATGCTTGTAATTACTGAAGCCAACATATAAAGCTTGATTGCAAAATTTACATGGTCATGTATATTGTGAATTTCAATCTTTTATGAAGTTTACTTTTTTTTTAAACATAGTTGAGATTAACAACAAATTTACAATCCATTTGTCTTAGCTAAAGATTTATCGATATTTAAAAGTGTTGCCTAAATCCTAAACAACATGGTCAAATTTTAATTGAACTCTGAGGTGACAAGTTAATCATTAATCAATTACTAGCTACTCTGCTTAGTATATACTCCGCTGATTAAAATATAATTAAGTTACAAGTAATATTCGATTAATTTACTCAATAATTTATTAGTATAAACTAACCTTATAATCTTAAATTATTCTGATCCTAAGTAATAAACTAACACAACACATTAAACAAATTAATTATACCTTCAAGATTACATGACAAACTTAAATCATATTTGATTTAATCCCTGATTAGCCTGTACTCAATTTAACCATGATTTATAAAACTTGACACAACCGATTTATCTAATTCATTCATTATTCAAAGAATCTGTAATTGCTTAACATAATATGAAATCAGTTTTTTAAGGACAAGTTGTAGAAGAAACAAAATCAAAGTAAAGGTGCTTACATGGCATTTGAAATTGTAAGATAAGAGCGGCATATACACAAATAAAAAAAAAGAATCATTTAATTACACATGAGCATGAGATGAACGAATCAAATATGATACTCATAATTTATTGAAGCTAACAAGCGAGATTTGATCGTATGCATATATATATAATGAATCGCATCCACTTATAAAATCTGCTCATTCAGGCATATATCACTTTTAAGCATTGATACATTAATAATTAAGTTTGTAATCGGTCATTAATAAAAAAGAAATATTTATATATAAAAGGGTATTTAATATATCAAATTAATTGTGGGAATTAGAGATTAACTATGTTGCTCAATTAATGACTAATCATTAGGAAAATAATGTATTGTAATAAGCAATATATTCATCAATTAATTAGCATAATAAAATATTTGCTAACTAATAATCATAATATTAAATTAACTTGGTTCACAATTTATGAATCATAAGGCTAATAGAAACAAATTAAGAGAATGATAAAGTGTACAAATTAGTTTTGAATTTACTAATTAACAATTCGTTATTTGAATTAATTTTGCACAAATACATAATTTTATTTGAATTTTAAAATAGTTAAATAGTTCACATGAAGGACCCTCTCAGCTTTTACAGTAATCTATACAATAACTCTCATATACTTTAATTAATACTAAGGAACAACCCATCACACATATGCAGAACAGTATGGTTGTAAATAATATTATATAAAGTATCTACAGTATAGTCAATTTGTTACAGAAAAGTCATCTTCTTAAATTCCACATAAGAATGATAAAATAAACGAACGTAAATTTTTTTTTATTCTAAAAAAAATAAAAAAAATATTATATGCGGGCTAATACATTACCGGAGAAGTTTAAAGAAGCATTTATGCTGACGATTTCTTACAGGTAATGTACCTCTCTTGGAACCAAGAGATCAAGAATAAAAATATAATCTATTACTTACAAATCATTATCCGTGCATACATCGAAAGATTTTCTTCAGTGATAGCCTGAAAGTAACGAGATGAGCAGTCTCAGGAATAGACGGCGAGATCAATGGCAACTGACTGGTGTCGGGATGGGGATAGGTCGACGGATCTGGTCAGTTTGATGCCTACTGCAGGTGGAGGAACGAAGGCTTGGAGTCGACGACAGGGAGGAAGGATTTCGGTTTGGTCCCGGAGAGCGAAGAGCGCCGGGGAAGGAAGGAGTTCCGCCTCTCTTGCTTATGGGAGAGAGAAAGAACCAGGAGGGATTAGGATCGACGTCCTGGAACTCGCGAACAGGGAGTCGAGCCTGAAGTCCAGCGGGTTGCTTGCGAACTAGAGTAGGAAGAGGCCGGAGCCGGCCGGAGCAAAGTTGCGGCCTTGGCTGGGTTTTGCGAACAGCAGCCATGAGGGAGAGGAGGTTTCGGTCTCTAGGTTCTGCGACCCACAAGGATGAAAGGAGCTGGAGTCGGGGCAAGGTCCGGCTGGCCTCTGCGAACTGGGCTTGTGAATCCCTCTTGGAGTCTTTTGTACAGGAAACGTAAGGGGGAGAGGGTTCGAAATCTCTTGGCTCTTGTCCGAACACAGGGAGACAGAGAAGCTTCGGCCCGCCTCTAGTTTCGCTCAGGGAGCGACTAGGGAGAGGTCGAGATCCTTTTCTCTGAATTTCTGCCAATCAAAAGGGCCACTCTCCCCTTTTTTTAAGGTCAAAACGATGAAGTCAAATTGCCTTAATGTCCCCCCAAAAAGGAAGCCGCTGAAATTCCTGCATTTATTTTAAATGAGCATATTATGTGAGTGAATTAAGGTAATCGCTCAGCATTTGAATTTTTACAGAATCTAGAGCCTTGGTTTGATTTCTTAATTTAGAAAAAAAAAATTAAACATATGAGAAAGTCAATTAAGCTTTGATTGAAATTAAATTAAATAGATCGAGCTACAATCCGGTTCAAATCAGATCCTTCTCGGGTCAATTTTGGTTCAATTTAATTTAATCAAATTAACATAATTAAAATTTAAATAAAATGATAACTCGAGTCAAATTATCCTCGACGCAGCTAGAATGCATCGATCAAGGCTAATTAAACTTCGTCGGGTTTAATTTGATTCAATTTGAGTCGTCCCGAGTTCAAATTAAACTCGGCTAGGTCCAATTAAGCTGATCAAACATGCTCGAGGGCGCTCGTATGAAAATCGAGGTCAACAGGAACATCAAATCAGGAGCTGTAGTGATTCCCAAAGAATACTTAGTGGATCCGGGGCAGGGATCAGCTAAGTGTGTGACTGGTGAGCCTATTGTTCCTGCTTCTTCTTTAAATTCCGACTCAACTTGGGATATAGCTTTATCCCGTTCCTCAAAGAAATTTCTGAACAAACTCTATTTTTCTTCTCTTCAGGAGTCTTTGGGAGCTCAGAAGCCTCCCCAGGTTGATCTGATAGTTCCGGAAGGTGATGTAGAGATGACTCCACCTTCAGAGCTTAAGGGAGCCCAAGTCAGCCAGGGTCCTACAGTTCAGGAGAAGGAGGATACCAGAGATTGTTTTGTTGCTTTTAGTAGTGTTGATTGTGATGTATCTAGTAGAGTTGTGTTTTCTGCGGATGGGGAGACTGTTATCCTCAATCCTCTTATCTTAGATGACTTTTATTTTGTTCCATGTGATGATGTCAAATCAATGAAAAAGGATTCTGTGTATATCTTATCTATTTCTGATAATGATGTTACGGATGACTTGAAAAACTTACTCGAAAATGATTCTCTTAACAATCAATTTAATTTTGAAGAATTAAAACATTCTCTTGACTATTATTCAGATAGTGATGCCCCTGCTCTTGATTTGCAGGGTACGCCTATCTGTATTGAAGTAGAGATGTCGGATTCTGAAAATTTAACAGAAGTACAATCAGAGTTAGCTGAGGTCAAAGTAGATAATCCACATGTCGCTTCTTCTGAAGAGATAGTGCAAATCAAACTTCGTAGCGGCAAAGTGCTACCACCTCAAGCTTCTTCTGAAGATAAAGGGAAGCAAGTTGTTGACGAACCAGAATCTTCTCTTCCACCTCAGCCTGTTCCCCTTCAGGGTCCAATTGAGAGTGGAATACCCAAGGTCGATTACAATGTCCTAGCTCACCTCAGGAAGCTGCCTGCCAAACTGAGCATTTATGATGCTCTGATCCTTTCCAAAGAAATGAGGGAAGCGTTAATCAAAGCTCTGCTAGATCCAGATATTTGCATGGCCCAGTTAGCAGCTGTACAGCCTGATGAAGCTCTTTGTTCCAAAGGAGTTCCTGAAATTTCTTTTTCTGATGAAGATCTATGTTTAGGGACGGCTGATCACAACCGTCCACTATACATAACAGTAAACATAGACAACTTCAGATTGTCACGTATCCTGGTTGATCCTGGTGCATCAGTTAATATTATGACTCTCAGAACTCTCGCTTATTTGAGGATAGACGTTCGTAAGCTCAGTTCAGACAAAATAATCTTACGAGGGTTTAACGAAAATGGCGAGAGGGCTTTGGGTTTAGTTACTCTGTTGTTGGAGATTGAAAAATTTAAAACTGAAGCAAAGTTTCATATTATAGACTCTCCAACATCTTTTAATGCTCTTCTAGGTAGACCGTGGCTTCATGAATATAGGATGGTTCCTTCCTCCCTACATCAGTGCATTAAATACATCAGAGATGGTGTTGAGCACTGTATTAAGGGAGATTTGCAACCATTCTCAATTCATGAAGTAGGAATTTATGAAGATGCCGCCTATTATTTGCCCAAAAAATAAACTGTTCCTAAGGATCTCAAATTGGCCAAAAGTGAAATTGCACTTGAAAAGAAAAATGAAAAAGAAAAAGAAAAAGAAGAAAAAAGAGATGAAGAATATCCCTGCCTCGAAGATAGCATCCGTTGGCATCCTACTCCTCCCTCACAAAGAGGTGGTAGGATTACCCAATGGGGGCGAGGTAGAGGCAGAGGATGGCAAAATTATGAAAGTGCAACGTATGAAACCATACAAAGGCAAACTCCTATGATACATATTGATTTAGAATCTGACTCAGAGGATGAATCATGTGTATCTAAAGTTGAAAATAGTAACAAGAGGCCGAAATTTGAGATCTCTTTGGAACACGATAGTGACGATGATAAAGTTAAGGCAAAAATAGAGGATGATTCAGATTTGTCTACCTATGAAAAGCTTAAAGGATATGTGAAGACTTTAGCTCTAACCCCACTATTTCAAGATAGTATAGCCGGGTTGGCAGTTAAGGTTTCACCTGCCTTGAGCGATGATTGTAAAACTGCTAAGTTTATTCCTTCTTCTAGCAAAAATGTTGAAACTGATGTACACATTGATGATCCTTTGATGAATGAAATAGTGGAACTCCCTTTTGATTGGTATCCTTATGGTGTTAAAAATTTAATTAAGCAAGGTCTAACCCCATCTACTTGGACTAAACGTCAAGCTCAGTCCTTTGAAAACCTTTGGAATACTGAATATTATAAACCAAAGTCAAGGGCAGGATTGGGTTTTAGTACTGTTTGTCCATTTGATGACGATGATTACTGCTTGGTGATAACTAACAACTTAGGATCTGATCGTCTCTTTATGAAGGACATTGAAATTCTAAATGAATTTTGTTTAGAAACTTCAGATGATTCGGATGACTTTCAAGTTAAGGAGGCACCTCCCGAGCTTGAGGAGGAGATCCAATCAACTGTTGATGAATTGAAAGAAATTAACCTTGGTAATGAAGAAAATCCACGTCCGACGTTCATAAGTGCCTTATTGAACGAGGATGAGTCAACCAATTTAGTCAAGTTGCTTTCAGAGTTTAAGGATTGCTTTGCCTGGAACTATGACGAGATGCCTGGATTATCTCCAAAAATAGCAGTCCATAAACTTGAAATTCAACCTGACGTGATCCCTGTCAAGCAAGCCCCACGACGCATGCGCTTAGAAATTGAACAACAAGTAGTGACTGAAGTTAAAAAACTGATCGATGCAGGCTTTATTCGAGAGGAAAAATATCCCTCTTGGTTGGCTAGCATCGTCCCAGTAAAGAAAAAGAATGGTCAAATTCGTGTATGCATCGATTATAGGGATCTGAATAAGGCTTGTCCAAAAGATGAGTTCCCGTTGCCTATACCGGAACTCATGGTAGACATCGCCTCTGAGAATGCAATTTTCTCTTTTATGGATGGTTCATCTGGATATAATCAAATCAAGATGGCTCCTGAAGATGAAAAATTCACTGCCTTCAGAACACCTATAGGGGTCTTCTGTTACAAAGTCATGCCCTTTGGACTTAAGAACGCTGGTGCAACCTACCAGCGAGCTATGACCCGAATCTTCGATGATCTCATACACCAACAGGTGGAATGTTATATCGATGATTTGGTAGTTAAAAGTCATCAAAGGGAAGACCACCTTCATGATCTGAGAATCGTTTTTGAAAGGTTGCGCCGCTACGATCTAAAGATGAATCCCTTGAAATGTGCTTTTGGGGTTACTTCAGGGAAATTCTTAGGATTCGTAGTGAGACACCGAGGCATAGAAATTGATCCTTCCAAAATAAAAGCCATCTTAGATATGCCACCTCCTAAAAGTCTTACCCAGTTAAGATCTCTTCAAGGTAGGTTGGCATACCTACGAAGATTCATTTCCAACTTGTCTGGTAGGTGTCAACCATTCGCTGCTTTGTGTAAGAAAGATGCCCGATTTCATTGGGATGAAAAGTGCCAAAATGCATTTGAAAGCATAAAACAGTATTTGTTAACACCACCAGTTTTAGCAGCTCCTATCCCTGGAAAACCCTTAATACTTTACACCGCAGCCCTAGACAGTTCTCTTGGCGCCTTGTTAGCCCAAACTAATGAGGAAGGAAAAGAGAATGCACTTTACTACTTGAGTAGGAGACTTCTACCAACTGAAGCTAATTATCCTCCTATTGAGAAACATTGTTTAGCTTTGATTTTTGCTGCCCAAAAATTAAGGCATTACATGTTAGCTCATAAAATCAATCTCATCTCTAGAGTTAATCCACTCCAATACCTGATGACTCGTCCGACGTTGTCAGGGCGTTTAGCAAAGTGGTCAATGTTTCTACTCCAATTTGATATCACGTTTATACCATTACGTGCTATCAAAGGTCAAGCTGTGGCTGACTTCTTAGCAGCACACCCGATCCCTGCTGAGTCCCCTCTGAATGATGATCTCCCTGATGAACAAATTATGAGTTTAGAGGAGCATGAAGGAAATACTTGGGAATTATATTTTGATGGTGCCGCATCTTCACAAAAGATCGGGGAACCTCAGGAGGTAATCCCAGGGAAAGCCGGTATCGGGTTGGTTTTCATAACCCCTGAAAAGGGATTGTTGCGTTATTCTTACCATTTATTAGAGCCTTGCACTAATAACGAGGCCGAATATGAAGCTCTAATAACTGGTATAGAATTAGCAATATCAATGGAAATCAAAGAAATCAAGATCTTTGGAGATTCACAACTTATCATCAATCAGGTTGCTGGTATTTACAAAGTCTTGAAACCTAAACTTCTTCCGTACCATCAGTACACTATGAAACTTCTTGAGCAAATTCCGAGCGTAACCTTATATAAGATACCCCGTGGAAGAAATTCTACGGCGGATGCCTTAGCAAAGCTCGCAAAGGAATTAGCCTGTATAGAAGAAGAGTCCATTTCCATAGAAGTTCAAGGTCGTAAGATCTTGTCTCCTATAGACTTGGAATACATCAATAAAAAGTTTCCTTCCGAGGGCGAGATTGTTCTTGCCATTGATGATGATACGGTTGACTGGAGACAACCTTTCATTGACTATTTGCAAGAAAACAAACTCCCTCGAGAGAAATCTGCCGCAGATCAAATTAAGAGAAGGGCTCTTTCTTACACATTGATGAATGGCATTTTGTACCGCCGGTCTTTCGATCAATTGTGGCTACGTTGTCTTAGTAAACAAGAAGCCCAAAGGATCGTGACCGAGGTACATGCCGGATTGTGTGGTGCCCACCAATCTGGCCCCAAAATGAAAATGAAAATCAAGAGACTGGGTTATTACTGGCCCTCAATGATTGACGACTGTATGTCTATTGCACGTCGTTGCCACCAGTGTCAAGTGCATGGTGTAGTTCTACATCAACCTCCTAATGTTCTGCATCCAACAATTGCTTCATGGCCTTTTGAAAGTTGGGGCACGGACATCATTGGCCCTATTGATCCTCCTTCTTCTAAAGGTCACCGTTTCATTCTAGCAGCAACAGACTACTTCTCAAAATGGGCGGAGGCTGTTCCACTACGAGAAGTCAAAACTCATAATGTGCTCCAATTCTTCCGAGACCATATTGTATATCGATTTGGCATTCCTCGTCGAATTATATCCGATAATGGTCCCTCCTTCAAGAGCACCAAAATGAATAATTTCGCTAAACGTCATAATATTGATTGGAGATATTCCACAAGCTATTACCCACAGGCGAATGGATTGGCGGAGGCCTTCAATAAGACGTTAGTCGGAATTCTAAAGAAAATCTTAGAGGACAATAAGCGACAGTGGCACGAAAAGTTAGGGGAGGCTCTGTGGGCTTATCGAACCACATGTAGAACCCCAACTCAGTCTACACCGTTTGCTTTAGTCTTCGGGGCTGAGGCTGTTCTCCCTTTAGAGGTACAGCTTCCCTCTCTAAGGGTTGCAATTAACAATAGTATTACATCTGAACAGAACGCCCGACTTCGTTTAGAAGAACTCGAAGGTTTAGAAGAGAAGCGTTTGCAGGCTCAACAGAACCTCGAGTTATATAAATCCCGTATGGCTCAAGCACATGATAAAATGGTCCGTCCTAGAACCTTTCGAGTAGGAGAGTTGGTGTTGGTCTTACGTAGACCTATCCTAACTCATCGAAGGTTTGGTGGTAAATTTGAGCCTACATGGGAAGGTCCTTTTGTGGTGGAGAAGGTCTACCAAGGGGGATCTTACCAATTAGTGGATTGTAAGGGTGATCGTCCTATGTTGCCTATCAATGGACGATATCTTAAGAAATACTATGAGTAATGACGTCGTTATGAAGATTTGCAATAAAATTATAAATTTTTCAGCATATACGTTGTTCTCGAAGCTTATGAATGTGACATACACTGGGTCCAAGTAGTTTGTATTTTTTTTTTTTTTTTTTTTTGAAAATCAGAATTGGAAGATTTCAAAATTTGAAATAACTGAGATGTTATATAGTATTACTATAGAAATGTCCTTTTATTTATTTTCTTTCTTCATTTATGATGATTCAATATAAAAATATAATCCCCAGTGGATGATTTGTAAGTTATAAAGATCATTTATAATAAGGGAGAGAGCAAAATTTTCAATCCAAAAATTTCAAGCTCATTCTTTTGGATGGTTTTCTTTTCCCTTCTAGAAAGTGGCATATACGAAAACTTTTGACGTCTAGTAATTGTTAATGCCATTTGTGATGAAGGGAAAAGATAAAAAAAATCCTGCAAGAAATCAAACATTCATTAAAATTCCTAAACTCGACTAAATCTTAAATCTGTCTTTAGGTATGAGTCCTCCTACGGCATCCTATTGACATCCATGAAGTTAGGAGTAAGCATCCCTAGTGGCGTCCTAATCTTTGTTCCGAAGTGAAGTATAAGCATCCCGAGCGGCATCTTCTCTTCATTAAAATTTAAATTCTAAATCCGTCTTTAGGTCTAAGCCCGCTTTTACGGCATCCTACTGACTTCTGGCTTAAGTCCGCTTTTACGGCAGTCATCAAATTTAAATCTGTCTTTAGGTCTAAGTCCGCTTTTACGGCATCCTACTGACTTCTGGCTTAAATCCGCTTTTACGGCAGCCATCAAATTTAAATCTGTCTTCAGGTCTAAGTCCGCTTTTACGGCATCCTACTGACTTCTGGCTTAAGTCCGCTTTTACGGCAGCCATCAAATTTAAATCTGTCTTCAGGTCTAAGTCCGCTTTTACGGCATCCTACTGACTTCTGGCTTAAGTCCGCTTTTACGGCAGCCATCAAATTTAAATCTGTCTTCAGGTCTAAGTCCGCTTTTACGGCATCCTACTGACTTCTGGCTTAAGTCCGCTTTTACGGCAGCCATCAAATTTAAATCTGTCTTTAGGTCTAAGTCCGCTTTTACGGCATCCTACTGACTTCTGGCTTAAGTCCGCTTTTACGGCAGCCATCAAATTTAAATCTGTCTTTAGGTCTAAGTCCGCTTTTACGGCATCCTATTGATATCCTGAAGTGAAGTATAAGCATCCCCAGTGGCATCTTCTCTTCATTAAAATTCTAAATCTTAAATTCGTCTTTAGGTATGAGTCCTTCTACGGCATCCAATTGACATCCTTGAAGTTAGGAGTAAACATCCCTAGTGCCATCCTTCCTCTTGAACTAGAAAGAAGATTCTAGTCTTATCAAAATCATATTCAAACTCTTACATTCTTGTCAAACTACATTCACATCATTACATTTAACTTTTTCATACCTTGACTTTACTAAATGATACTAATCTTATTAGTTATCATTTCACTAAAGTCACCATCAATGCTGACATCAACTTCTAAATTATTCAATCAACTCGAAACTCTATCAGCTTTTCATGCTAATTTTCTATCAAGGCACAAATCTCCTTCAATTCAAATACCCAGACTTTCATTTTTCAATTTTAGAGCTAGTTGATCGTTTCGGTCAACACCAATACGCACGATAAACTTTGGCAAGTTTATCATGCCTATTGGGGGTCCATTTGTTGACCTCATTTTTCGAGGTCAATTTCTCCAAATCAATCTCTAGCACCTAGGTCCTCGTAGCCTAGTGTAGATGTCATCCTCAAGATTTCCCCTAGGTGGATACCCAGTGACGTGGCATCGACTCAATTTGATAAATCGACCTGAATCAAAATCAATTCAACTCAAATCATCGTTATTTTGAATAAAGTTGACCTGACTCGAATTCAATTTAATTTCAGCAGGTTCGATTAAACCAAATCAATTCGCCTCGTTCTGATTGAAATTAGATGGGTATGAATTAGATTAAATTGATCTTAATTGAATTAAGTAGCTCGATTCAAGCCCTTACAACTTGAATTTTAAATCAAACTCATTTAATTAAAATCACAAAATTTTCATATATATATGTATATATATATTAAAATTAGATCCATTGTATTTATATATTTAAATCAAATTAATTAGACATAAAACTTATTAACTTGTATATAATCAAAACAAAATAATTCATCTTATAACTAAAATACAAATGAAGATAATTTTGGTAGAGTGGGACACTTGGACCGGTTCAAACCAACCCATCCCACGATCTCTCTCTCTCCCTCTTATTTTCGGAAACCGCCCGAATCCAGGGGCACGCTCTGATTTTTCGCAAACTACCCTCGGCTCCCTCGCTCGGTTGGTTCGCACGAGACTCCCTAGGCTCTAATACGCGAACTGCTCTCCCCTCTCCGTGGCTTTCTCTCTCGGTTTTCCTTCGCAGCGATCTCCCTCTCGACCTCCCAGTTCGCGAAGACCCCAGGCTTCGATCCCTCCTCCCGTCGCCCTTTCTCTGCTGTTCGCGAGCCCAAGACCGAACGAACCCTCTCCGACCTGCTCCCCCCCCAGTTCGCAAGACTCCCGCTCCATCGCAAGCCCTAGCCGAGCAGCCGAAGCCTTTCATTCCTCTGCCCTAGCCGACGCATACAACCTTCCTAATCTTGGGTAATTTCTTCTACCTCCTCTTGCATGCAGATTTTATCTAATTTCTTTCATCAAGATAAAAGAAAGCAATATAATCCTTTTTTGGGAGAACATGAAGGAAATGATTTCATACTTTCATTCTCAAAAGGTTTACTATTGGTAAGGTCTTTCTCTTGACTATCTTTCCCTTAATTTCTACATGTGAGAATAAAGTGTACTGAAATTTACTTTCTGAGAGGTGAATATGTTGGAATTATTTCTCTTTTAGATTTCCCTCTTAGAGAATTAAGGGCTATGGTTATCTTTCAAGAGAAGGGAAGAAGAATAACAAATTTCATTGGTGAGAACTATTTGTTTTGGTAATGCAGTATATCTCCCACCTCGCAACTTGTTAACTCAGTATGGGAAAATAGTCTGATTAGAGTTTGAGGCTAAAAAGAATATTGAGGTTAATTGATTAGTCTCTTTTATGAAACTGGAATGAAGAATGTTATATTTATCTTTCCATTAAAATTTGCTTTCATGGAACAGTAGTGCGGAGTGCTGAGATTAAACATCTACATTTTGTTTTATTATAAAAGAGAATAGAAAACGCTGAGTTTCTTTCCCTTTAGTTTAGTTTATATTGAATCTTGTTCTTTGTTTTGTTTTATAAAACACAAGAAGATAGATCAAGAAGTGGTTCACTGCTCTAGACACATGGCATGCTAGAGTTTGTAGTCAGGATTGAGAGGACATGGATGCTTGAAAGAAGTAAGATTTGTGTATGTTTTCCCTGATCTTTTAGCATTCTACACATATGCATTGAGTGGAAATTGTCATTAGTGGCTGCAAAATGAAATCATTTTGGGTCTCAAGTTATTGCATTTGTAGTTTTAAAATTCATTTTATGCATTCATGCCTTGAATATTTGTAAGTAAGATGTGATGTTCAGAAGTTTATTTGGCTATAAAATATTCATATTGATGAGAGATTTTGAAAGGTGATGTAAGGTATTTCAAAATACCTTATTGCTTGAATTTGAGAGTCTTCCAAATTATTTTTGGTGAAACTTGGAATTGGAAAGTAAACATATATGGGCATTTATAGTTTTTTCATAAAATATTTTGGAGAATGTTAGAAAACATTCATGTATTTTCTTTCTCATTGGCAAGCATTCTTATAAAGTGTTTTGGAGAAGTGTTGGAGAATATTGGGAAGTAGACATATAAGGAATTGTGGTGGAAAATATTTGATGAGAAATGTTATGCAAGGTTGGCCTTCATGCTATACATATGTGATATCTCTTCATATTTTGGGAAAAGAAGGGGGTTGGACAAGTGAACTTTGCATTGTCTTGCATAAATGAAGTGGGTGATTTTGAAAGGTAAAATGTTTTGAAAAGAGTGTATGTTGAATAGTAAAATGTATGAGCTTTGAATAGTGAAAAGTATAATTTTGGAGAGGTGAGTTGTGTAATCTTTGGAAAGGTGAAAATGTGTATAAGGCAAAGTGTGTGTATCTTTTGGAAGATGAAAACATATATGTTCTGAAAAGTAACATGTGCGTTTGTTTTTGAAGAGTAACATATGTAAGTGTGAAGAGTAAAGAGTTTTGTTTATTTTGTGAGAAAAGTGATGGTTGTGAAAGATGAAAAATAATTTGTGAGGCTTTGAAAGGTTTAATTGTGATTTTGAAGGGATGAAAGGTGAAAATGTATGTTGGAGAGGTATTGTGTGAGAAAAATGAAGTGTGAAATATGAGGTTTTGAAAAGCAAAGTGGTTTGAAAAGTTTGTGTGTTAAAAAGTAAAGTGCTTCGTAAGTATGTGTGAAAAGTGAATTGTGGGTGTGTTGAAAAGTGTTTGTGTATAAAATTGAGAAGTGTGTGTTGTGTGAAAAGTGGGAAGTAGAGATTGTTTATCTTAAAAGTGAAAGTGTAGGTTGGGAATGTATTGTGTGTAAAATGTGAAAAGTAAAGTGTTGGGATTTTGAAAAGTGACATGTGCGTATGTGTATTTGGAAAGTGGAGTGAGTGAGTTTTGAATAGTAAAGTTTAAATGTTGGAGGTGGATTTTGAAAGGTGAAAAGAGAAATGTAGGGTTTCAAAGAGTAGTGTGTTGAAAAGTGCTTGTATTAGAGAATAGTTGGTTTGGGTAAATGTTGAAAAGCTCTACCCCTCTCTCTCTCTCTACCCCTCTCTTTCTCCTTCCTTCTACTTCTCCCTTCTTGTGCCTCGAGGTGAATGTTGGAAAAACAAATAGTTTGCTTTCAAAAGGGAACTGTTTAAAAGGTTGACAGCTTGTGCCGGTCTTCAAGCCCGAAGAAAGGTACGTTTTATTTTTAGTAAAATTTTAAACATTTCATTATTAATTATTAAATGTGCTTCTAATCATTATTTTCTTGTCTTTATTTACATGAACTGCGAGGAACGGTACCAATCAAGTGAACAAGAGAAGCAGATTAAAGGTGTCAGTCGCCTCTATCCAACCGGGTAGAGGTGCTACGGGCGTAATCCACCGGGTCATAGCCCCCGGTGTTGTAAGTTTTCTTAAAACTTAGAAAGCCCCTAGGAGGCCGCGGTGTGTTTTGTGCGAACCCCTACCCTTTAGGCCCCTATAGTAACTTCAATTTTATTAGGATGATTTTCATTTCATTTTAGATCCTTGAACTCCTGTATACGTGCGCAAAGTCCTAAGGGTTAGTGATAACAAGCTTTTTCATCCCATATAACATTAGTGACATTTAAGGACAAAAATTAAGGACCGAGTCTTAGAGAACTTAGACTTAGGATGCCTGCACACTTTAGGGTAGAAATACATAACACAGAAAACTTAGTGACATTTCCCTTAGGATTATTGTATGTTATTAATACAACCTTAATCAAGTTTAATTAAACTTAAATAATCAATTAACAAAAATTTCAAACACACTAATAGTAATTCAGATAAAAAAAATACACAAAAAATTGTATAATCCTTAATAATCAAATCGTAATTAACACACCTAATCACTAAAGGATTAAATTTGAATATAACTTTAGAATTGAACCTAATTAATATTTCAACCATCTCATAATTAAATAATAATTAAATAAAATCTATTAAAAATAAAATTAAAATCCAGAATATAAAATACACCTAAAATAAGAAACAAATTTAAATAATAGATATAATCCAAAATAAAAAGTCCTTTAAAAAATCAAACTCTATTCATTAAAGTCTTTTCAAAAATCAATTATAAGCATAATATAAAACATCTTTAAAGAAAATTGATTGAGATACATAGTAATCTAAAAGTCTAATAAATCGTCAAAGATTCAGTAAGTTGTTAAATTAAAAGATATAAAAGAAAATAGGTTAATTCAAATACACTAAAGAACAAATCCCATTAATCAATTTTAACAATCAAAATTCAATCTCAAACAAACTTCAAAACAGTAAAGACATAAAAACTTAAATCTGAACTAAAATTCCCTTTGACCTTTCAAAAAAAAATCAATTTAAATCAATTAGATAACTTTAACTAATAATAAACTCAGGATATATCTAAACCACACAGCCTACCGCACACACTTAGATTTGTTTGCTAGGATAACCAATTCTAGCTCTAGGTTAGGCCGGTGTTTACTTTCTTGCTGTTGTGTGACAGGTTTTCTCGGTTTTCATTGCATGCTTGTATGATTGACATTGAGTGTTTGTTTACTTTTATCGCTCTCTGTGATATGATGTGATGGGCGATAGATTATCCCTAGGTTAGGAACGATCTGGATGCTCACAGAATCTTATGCAGGTGGCCATGTTCGTGCAGGGCTAAATAAAAAGGGGGCAAATTAAAGATTTAAATTAACAATAATTTCTGCAGGTGCTTCAGAAAATACTAAGCCCCTTTAAAATTAAAAGAGCATGGCCAAGTGTGGCTGATAAATTTAATTTGAATATATATAACTGCTTGAGAATGGTTTTATTATAAATGTCTAGGATAACCTTGCAGGTGTGTCTAGATTTTCTTTTTCTTTCTGGAATGTAATATAAATGTAATTATTTGTTAAAGTCAAATGTTGTGAAAGTGATTCAAAAGTGGGATATCACACCCAACTCGGAATCCAAAGAGAGGAGAATGTCCCTTAGGGGAGTATTCTCTTCTATTTGGAAAGCCAAGTTAGGGTGGTTCTAATATCCAAAGAGAAAAGAAAATACCCCTTCCGGGATGAGTTTCTTTTCATTTGGATATCCAGGCCTGGCGGACCCAAGGAGCTCGTAGCGGAACCAAGAAGCTCGTAGCGGAACCAAGGAACTCGTAGCAGATCCAAGAAGCTTGTAAAGGAAAGAAGACAAAAAGTGAAGATGAAGAAGACGAAAAAATGAAGATAAAAAGAAAAGTATATCCCATTTTGAAATCACTTGCGTCAGTCTTAGGTTTAGAATCCGGGTTGGTTGTCAGTGGTGCCCGGCCACTTTACTTTTTCGGTAGACCCTGGGTTGTAAATAAACTGGACATTGGACATTATATTTTTGGATAATTTAATTTGAGTGTTTATTTTGTTTGTGCACTAGTTTTTTTTTAGGACTCTTGCATGCCGTATTTTGTTTTAGCCTGGATACGCATCGGAGTGTTTTTTTTTGTAAGGATCACGATAAACTTTTTCTACTTGAAATTTAAAAATAAAATTTTTTAGGCTCACATAGAAACTCTAACGAATCTAAGAAGTAAGCTCGGACCGCCGAGAGTCAGCATAATCATATTATTACTTTCTCTTCCTTGTTAGGCACCTCCTCGCCTGCGGGTTCTGGCAGACCACCTGACCTATTAGGGTGCAGTTCTGTCAAGGGGATGTTGTGCAATCTCTAGGGAAAAATCTATTTTCTAAGCCTGATTTTAAAACTGCTTCATAAATTATTTTATGCATTCGAGTCAATTAGCATGCATTGCATTAGATACAAATTAAAAGAGTCTAAAATTTTAATTGCATTATGCTCCTAGGCATCATTTACCCTACATAAGTAAAGGGGCCAATTAGATTTTGTCTTAGATGTCGGCCCCGATTCCTCAAAACTTAAATAACGTCCCTACCCATCTTTCATAAGAGACTGGACACATGGATTTGAAGCGCCTAGGTGGTTAGCTGGCTCCCCAATCCAGGCCGGGGTAAGTCCAGATTTGCACTGCATTAGTCAGGTTCGGGTCACTACTTTGTAGTACCCAATTTAGACTTAGGTTCTGAGGCAGATTTGTGAATCTTAAGTCCTCACCCTTCGGGAATAAAATCCTAAATTTCTAATAAAATGTCAATTCAAACCTAAAAATTTTCTCTCTTAAAATGTAAAGCCCAACATAGGATAGACTGAGGTTGCCTCTGAGCTTCTCAGAATCCGACACCTCCTACTTTTCTTCCTTTGACTCGTTAATAAATGTTCAATGTTGAGCTTTCTCCTTGAAAATTCTCATTTCTTTTCTTGCATTCTACTTTGTAATCAGAGGGTACAAAATCACTGCTTTAATCGAGAGTTTTCTTAGGAGTACCCCTCCTAGGATGTAATTAACTATAGAGGCTTGCCCCTATAGGGATTTGAGAATCCCAGATTAAAATAAACCTTGTTTTATTTTTATAAAACAAGGGAAAAATCTTTGGGAACGCAGACATGTTTTAAAACCTCATTTCTAACTTTAAACATATTTATAGAATATTATTATTATCTTTACAGGTAATATAATATTCTATTTATTATGTTCAATTTTAGAAATGATGACTTTTATAAAACCCATTCTTTCTTTTGGGTGTTTTTGAAGAATGTTATGTTCGTCTTTTCAGATGATACAATATTCTCCTTATTACACCTAAATAAAGGGATTGATGAACTTTTCAAAATTATATTTCTATTTTTAAACACATTCTACAGAATTTCGTGTTCATCTCTCAAGATGATATGTTATTCATAGAATTGTGTTTGACTATAGAAATATTATTTTCTAAAACCCTGTTTTGATATTGAATCCATTATAGAATATTGTGTCAGTCTCCCGAGACTGTACTTTATTCTTAATGCAGTATTCGATTACAAAATAGGAGAACACAAGATCTGCGTGGCGACATAAATTTTCCCACCAAGTACTTCATCAAACAGTTCATATTGATTCCTTCGATCATAAAACTTTAATCAAGTATTTAAGTACCTTAATAATGTCAAAATTAAGTGATCTTGGGCTTGTTGGATTCGTCTCATTGAGCCGCTCGATTCAATTATAAGCATATCATATTTGAATTTTATTTGTTTATCCAATTAATGCTTTGAAGCTTCTAAATATTCTTTAGTCCCTTGATTTGAGCCCATTTGGACTTGGATTGGATCAATTTTGGTGTCATTGGGTTTGTCTTGTCGAGACATTCAATTTGACTATAAGCTTACTAAGATTGAGGTTCGAATGATTCCAAATGTAGTTTTGAAAATTTTCAATTCAAATATGCCTCAAGATTAGTGCTTGGTCAAGGTAATTTTTGGTGATGTATCTAGCATAAAATCAGAAGTGGCTTAATAATTGAGTAAAAAACAATGTAGAGTTAAAGATTGGTAAGCAACTTTCTTTTGGTGTGAGATAAAGTTAGTAAAGTAAACTTATATAATTTATCATTTTCTTGTAAATATGCAGTGATTGATTGCGCTTACTTTTTATGCACTTGTATGACATTGCATTATAAGAAGACAAAACCAAATTCCCTTTATAAAAACAAAGATTTTAATCCACTCCAATTACCATAACAACATTGGTGCCATATTTTTTTTTAATTTTATTTTTTTATATTCTAAAGTGAAATAAAAATAGATTTTATATTCATATGCATTTATTTTTAAAAAAAATAATATATTTTTAAACTATGAGAAATTTGAATAATTCTATAACACAACCTACATTTGTAAATATGATCCAATGCAAATCCTATTAAGGCTTCAACTTTGATTGCTTTTAAATGTAATTTTGTTTTATGTGAGTGATGCAACACAAAGTTCAAATATCAAGCAAAGACATTATGATAAAGCTAAATAAATTTTCATTGCAAGAAGAATGTCTAGATTAAGCATGTGAATGCAATAGAGGGTTGGATTTCCATTCTATGGTTGGCATCTCCATTGTTTAAATTCAATGTATGCTAAACTAAAGCTTCGTTTGGGACAGCTTTCTCATTGTTTTCTAAAACAACTTTTAAGTACAAAGTTTTTTTTTAATTAGAAATTTTTGTACTAGAAAGTTGCTTTAGAAATCAATAAGAAAGCTGTCCTAAATAAAGCCTAAATTGCGCTCTATCTTTTCCGTACAAATCTTGGATGTCCCCCTCCATCATGACAAGAAATATATGATGGAATGATTATCTAAATCAAATATTTTTTAAAAAAAATTACAATATTATATTTGATTATTCATTTTATTTTAAATTTTACTATATTCCGTTTATTTATATGGCCAACACCTATATGTCACTAATCTATTATTCAACATGTGATAAAAGAATGTGACATTTGTCCCTTAAAGAATAGCAATAGCTATTGCCATAGAACAAAAGAGAATATATATATATATCATTTTAAAAAATGTGGATGAGTAAGCTTTGAAATCATTATCATGTTTTGGGCCACATATTCCTTAATGAGCTAGATGAAAGCTCAAGTGGGGCACTCCTTCCTTGGATGCCATCTATTTCCTTAAGAATTAGCTAAAACAATTAAATAATTTCATTATCTAAATGTTGAAAGAATCAATCACCTAAGCCAAATAGCCTTTAATGAAAAGAAAAGATTTAAACCCACTCTAATTGTCTTTGTCACTTAGTGCATCTAACCATTTAAGCCAACCAATGTATTTTGGAATATTAGGACTGGTTCTACAAATTTCTTTAAAAAAATATATTTTTAAAAAGTTAATCTCAACCATCTAAGTGTATTGAGTGGATGAGATGAAGATAGTTATATGGTTAAAAAATTTGCCGGAAAGAAACCACCGAAAAATTACATCTGAAAAGCTATCTCATTGTCTTTCGTCGGAAAACCGCCTGGAAAGCTGCCAGAAAATTAACCGCCAGAAAGCCGCCAGTAATGGGTGATTTTCCTGTAGTGTTACATACTAAATTATAATCATATAGTGAGATTAAAGGAAGCCAAATTAGGAAAGAATGTTTAGAATTAGTGTATATAAAGATAGTCACTTGTCTAATTCTCTCTCATTATACAAATTGTTATTGTGAGAAAAATGATACTTATTATTCACGGTCCCCCTTATTTAGCTGTTTGTTGTCGAGGCACAGTCTCGTACTTTTATATTTCTCCTTCAAGAACAAAATTGGTGCTCTCCAAGTTGAAACATTGGGTCCGATAAATCTTTTGTTGAATAATTCTTGTAACTGTAACTTGAGCTCTTAGAGTTTGATAGTTATCCAGCGATATAATGCTTTGGAAATTAAAGCGGTGCCCGAAACATGGTATATAGTGAACTTAGGCTTCGTTTAGGACGACTTTCTTACTGCTTCTTAAAACAACTTTTTAGTACATAAATTTTAATGTTTGTACTATAAAGCTGCTTTAAGCAACAGTAAGAAAGTCATCCCAAACGAAGCCTCGGTCTCACTATCAAGCATTAAGTGATGCAAATAATTAAGAAATACATCAACAAACTCTTGCACCATTGGTGCACTATCTAAACTAGGATTCAATTTGTTGGTGTTCAATACATGAGTAAGATAACCAACACACCCATCAAAGATCATCTTATGAACTTTAATTGTTGATACTAAACAAGATATTGATGATCTAATGCTATTTTAATAAAAAAAGTACCATACAGAGTATAAATATATTCACTAATTTCTTATGAGTATTTATAATTAGGGAAGCCAACTAAGAAATATAATATTCTTAATAAAGATAATCCCGACGATAGCTCGTCATGTTTTAGAGCAAAATTTTTAGCTAAATTATTAGTGTTAATTTATTTTTCCTTAAATAATACATAAAATCTATATAATAATTGAAGTAAAAGATAATTTTTAATCCATATAAGAAATGAGGCCTAGGTATACCCAAGTGATAAAAAGAGCAAAAGAAAAAGAGAAAAAAAACTATATCAAGATCTAATGACATAAAATATCATCAAAAGCATAAGGCATTTAAAATAATCTGATATTTTATCAGAATTATAAAACATTTATGTGAAGTCTATAATATAGATATTTATATATTTCTTATAGTAAAAGAAAAAAAATTAAAATTCTAACAGATGGCTAATCTAATGAAATAGAATAACCTAACAATATATAGAATTCTCAACAGACA
Source organism: Dendrobium chrysotoxum (assembly GCA_019925795.1). NCBI lineage: Eukaryota > Viridiplantae > Streptophyta > Magnoliopsida > Asparagales > Orchidaceae > Dendrobium > Dendrobium chrysotoxum. The sequence continues at coordinate 5,930,431 of CM034300.1, read as the reverse complement.
AGGACTACATGATTTTGCATGCTTCCCTTATTCAAATAAAAGTTCTCAAACACATTAGCATCATAGAATCAACTATAGTCGACCGGTGACACTGATCGGAAGGATTGTAGCCGACAATCGATCGAGGTCGGGCGGAGAGTCGGCAATGACAATTGGATGAAGGTTCGACAACGATCAGCGGTCGAGAAGAGATCCATCGGCAGCAACTCCTGGGAGGAGATCCGACAATAATCAACGGATGGGTGGAAGTCTAATGACAGTCTGTGGTTGAGAAGAGATTCGGCAATGGTTGGAAAATGCGAGCGAGCTTTCTAGTTTTCTCCTTTATTTCTTTCCCCTCAGGTGAAGGATTAAGGCCTATTTATAATTTTTTGGAAGTAACATGCACAATAAATATGAAGAAGATTCAGAATAAATTCGGAGTGGTTCATCAGATGGGTCATACTACTTCCCTTGATCATGAAGCGTTTGTCAAACATTTATATGCCTTAATGATGTCAGAATTAAGCAATCTTGGGCTCGTTGGATTCATCTTGTCAAGCCGCTAGATTCAATTATAAGCATGCCATATTTGGATATCATTTGGTCATCTAATTAATGATTTGGAGCTTTCAAAAATGTTTTAATCCCTTCATTTGAGCTCGAATTGGACCGATTTTAGTGTCGTTGGGTTCGTCTCACTGAGACGTTCAATTTGACTATCAGTTTGTTGAAATTAGAGTTTGAATGGTCTTAAATTTAATTTTTGATGTTTTTAATATATATGCATCCAGATTCGCGCATGAACAAGACGTTTTTGGTGATGTATTATATATATATATATAGCCCTCGTGTTCAAGAGCATAAAATTTTAATGGTATGTTAATTAGATTTAACTCTTCACTCGCAAGATATTATAATAGATTCATTTCATATAATACAATACAAAGACATTAATATCACCGCATTAAATGAAGGTTGAGAGAAACACAAGCAAAAGAAATATTATTCAATTAAAATCTATAATAGTTTACTTTTTTTTTTTCTCCAAAGAGAAGTGAGAGCTAAGTTAAATTCCATCCCCAAATTCTCTTTATATGGAAAGACAATTTTGCATTTCAACTACTATCATTAAAGGCATAATTGGTTCATAAATAGAACCAAACAATGGAGTAATGGACAAATAGTTACTATTAATCATATTTTAAAATAGCGGGTTTTACACACAACTTTTCAGAATTATATATATATATATATGGGTGTCAAATTTAGCTTTCGGGTCAGTTCGGGTCCAACTCAAAATTGACCCGATCTGACCCCAACCAAATTAGTTAAAATAGAGATAGAAGTAGAATCACCTATCAGACGAGAATCCGAATCGCCTCTAACCCTATTCAACTCGACCCGACCCGACCCGACCCGTTTACCCGATTGGAGTGGGATGGGTGACCAAGCGGAGGCTGTCGAGTGGACGAGCGAACGCTATCGGGGGAGTGGGAGAGGGCTAGCGTGAGAGCACACTGCTAGAAGGCAGTGAGCAGGCAAGCATGAGCAGCGCGACGGACGAGCAAGTGCACAACGGAGCTTCAGGTTGCTTTCACATTTTTTGGTTGACTCGAATCCAATCCAAAATTACAATCAGGTCAGAATACGAAACCGAATCCGACCCGTTTTTTAAACTGGTTGATCCGAACCTAAAATTTTTAGGTCAAATTCAAATTTCGTATCATGTCAAACCCGACCCAGCTTGCTCCCATTCACTAATTAAGCCCAACTTGCAGCCTCATTACAAAATGGCATCAACAACAAAATGACATCAACAGCAGGTATGAAATTGAATTGGCAGTTTTGCAAATCTTACAACTTGAGGGTGGGCTTTATTAGTGGATGGGAGCGAGCCGGCCCAGCCCAATACAACTATAGAGAGAGAGAGAGAGAGAGAGAGAGAGAGAGAGATCAAATCATATATTAACTCAACTTTGAATTGAATCAAAGCAATTCTGAGCTTATAATTTTTGCCGATTATTCTCTCTCCTACCTAAACGGGGTGTTTGCTAAACCTCTATAACAAAAAGAAAAAAAGAATAGAACATATTACAAGTGGCTAAAAATACTAAGAACAAAATAAAACCTCTTCATTGCAAAGGAAGCTTGAAGAAAGTCTAACGAGTCGAATCAAGTTGAGTATGTGCGTAATAGAACTAAGCTTGTTTAGTACTTATTGAACTTGAGCTCAACTCGAACAGATTTACAAAGCCCGAGCTCGGCTCGTTAAAAAATTTAAATGCTCGATTGCTTGAGCTTGTTCGGAAGCTCGAGCATGACTCGATTTGTTAGTTTTAAATGAAATTTTTATTTAGCTTTAATTTAAAAATGTTAAAATATATTATATAATACTAATTTAAATGAATTTTTTTTAAAATTTTAAGTTAATCAAACAGCTTAACGAACTTACGAGCCTAATCAAATTGAGCTCAAACTCAAACTCCTTTAATATACGAGCTTAAGTATAGCTAGACTTGAACTCGTGGCTCGATAACCTGAACTTGTGAGCTCATTAACGAATTGAGCTCAGGCCAACTCGACTCGCTTACTCCCCTACTGCTAGGCACCAACAAAACCAATTATTAGTTCTAAAAGAATGACACCTTCCATTATAATATTCTTGAAAATCATGACTCATTTGAATTCATAAAATTCTTAAATAAAAACTAACATAGTAACATTATTAGGATATAGCTATCACGTGGATTGCTTTATAGAAAACTCAAAAATATAATAAGAACATGTAGAGGGTGATAATATAATATTACCATTTCATTATTGCTTTCATGAAAAAATTTTATTAGTGAGAAAAAGCTTTTATCACAGTAAAATCTACCAAAATATAATAGTTGTAAAAGTTTATTATCCGATTTTTTATGTTAAGAGAGAAATAATAACTTTCAAAAAGTTTTTAATACCTAAAAATTTTACAACTAAGGTTTTGTTTGGGACGACTTTCTTACCGCTTCTAAAAGCAGTTTTTTTTAATAAAAATTTTAGTTTTTATACTAAAAAATTGTTTTAAGAAGCAATAAAAAGCCGTCCCAAATAAAGCTTAAGACTTCGTTTGAGAAAGTTTTCTTACTACTTTTTAAAGCAGCTTTTTAGTACAAAAATTTCAAGTTCGAAAATTTTTTATACTAAGAAATTACTTTATGAAGCAATAAGAAAATTGTTCCAAACGAAATCTAATTTACCAGCAACTATTGAAAAGAATTTGAGATAGTTGAACTTAACTTCTTAACGATATGAACCCCCCATCGACACCACAAATGTATCTAAGTCCAAATGAGCCCAAATCAAACACTTACATCTTATTTGAAAGCTTTTAAACATTAGTTGAACGACCAAAAGATCTCCAAACCTTGAGCACTTATAATCAAATCGACTCGCTCGACAAGACAAATCTATTTAGCTTATGACCATTTAATTCTAACATTATTAAAATAGTGAAATAGTAGATGAATAATACATAATTAAAGCTATCAATGCAGACTGTTTGATGAAGTATTATGAATTCTGATCAAATTTACTAAAATACCCTACTTCATAAATATATATATATATATATATATATATATATATATAATAGGGTTCCATTCTTCGTGTGAGGGAGAGGTTCGAGAGATGAGAGAGCTACATAATTTTTGTCTATATGTGCTGAATATTTGATTAAAATTAAGATATTAATTAAATACTCTATCATATCAAATTTTCTAACACATAAAAGTATTTTTAATTTATCAGAACTTATAAAAATTACTTTGAAAATGAATTTAAAAAATAATTATCAGCTTTAGTGAATAAAATGCAAAAGCAGCTCTGATTGTATTGTTTATCTAATTGGTAGTACTGTGACAGCAAAGAGGAGCATTTCATTCCAATCAAAGAAGATGATTGCTTGCAGGAAGGCATGGTGAGCTGAATCAGAATATCTGAAATGATGAGCACCTCAATAATTCCTCTTGATGTTACCTATTTAAATAATATGAAATTAATGTGGTTGGGTAAATCTTATATTTAATTATTATTAAATAAATTATTTTACATTCATTTTATTCACAACTTAATTATTTGTTTGCAATTACTTTGCATGTGATGACAAAAAATTCATAAAATTGTGGTAAAATAAAATGAGTTTTAAGAGTGAAGTTTTCGCTTCAATTGAGACAATTTTTTCGGTGCTTTTTAAAGCAACTTTTTAGTACAATATTTTTTTTAAAAAATAATAAAAAAATGATGGTTAAAAGCTGTCCCAAACGAAACTTTAGTCTCATGTTAATATGATATATTACCAAATGATCATTTGTTAAAACTTATTTTCTATACTGGTACATTTTTTCAGGTAATCAGTATGAGATTAAGGATTTTCATTTGAAATAATTTTCTTAATGCTTTCAAAAACAGTTTTTTAGTTAAAAAATTTCTTGAATTAGAAATTTTTGTACTAGAAAGTTGTTTTAGAAAGCAATGAGAAAGCTGTCCCAAACGAAGCATAAATCTAAAGTTTTACGTGCCTAAACAAATATCCCCCGCACTTGAGAGCTCGGCCCATCGACCATTATTTCCCTACAATTGGAAGTTTTAATCAAATATCAAGCACTAAGAGCCCCACTCAACTATATTGATCTATTATAGGGTATCAGGTTACCCTCTTACAAGCTCTGATCAATCATGGTAAAGAGTGACAAAGAACAATGGTAGCCATAAACTATATGAATTAGTGATCAATCATCATTGACCATCGACTATGCTGCCATTTTTTGGGGAGTGAGCCAAAGAGGGATTGAAGTTGCGCATTATACATTAAAGGACGCGCTCATATTCAACCGAAAAGCTTAAGCTTATGACTGAGTATTGGTGTTGTGAATGAGATGAGTGAAGCTTAAGTTTGAGCTAGCTCATTTATCTTCTCTAATGAGTTTGAGCTCATTTCTATGAGTCCAAGCTAGCCCTAATTAATTCGTAAATTGACTTGACTCTTATACCTAGTGTTGGCAAAAGAGCTGGTCATTCGTGAGCACTCATATTCTTCTCGCTAAGAACCACGTAGTTCAATTTATTTGTTAAGTAAACACGCTGGTATTAAATAGTTATTATGAGCACATTTTTTTAACGATCGAGTTGAATGCAAGTAGAGCCTTCTTTGATCGTGTTCAACTCATTATTGGTTCGAAATATATATTAATTTTATATTTATTTCATATTGATTATTTGATTAACATGTATACAAAATGATTCTATTGCTCTATAATACAATATTCATGAACATTGTCAAATAAGAGCCAATTTCAAACAAACAAAACACAAAAAACTCATCAAACTCGACCTGTTCTCACCCCCTATATAGGATCAATCGCATAACCACTTGCTATTTCTATACCCAATATATTTTCAACTATTTGATACATGATTAAAGTTTCGTTTGGGACAGGCTTAAAAAAAATGTTCTAAAAAGCAGTAAGAAAGCTCTCCCAAACGAAGCATAAATCTAACAATTTATGTACCTTAACATATTATTCATTAACATCAATGTGAATAATGAGAATTATTTAATGAAGGCAACATATTGATTCATTATTGAGATCCTAAAATAAAAACAAAATATATGAGGCCAATAATTGTTGTGGAGAAGATGAATCTCCAGCTAAAAGCAGGCAATGCTTTCTTGTTTTCTGCAAATAAATTACATGCCAACCAAATTTTTGGTATGGCTATTATTTATATTGTAATATAAAAATATTTTTGCATGGTAATTAGCAATATTTTAAAAAGAAGAATAAGGAGTATTATTAAGCTAATTATCATCATTAACATTAAGGAAAATTAATTGATATTAATTAATTTCAATCATATATTTTATAAGAAATTTATTTCCCTTAAGCCTAGTTCTTTGTAATAATCTAGTATTAGTTAGTGGCCTAAATGATATTGGTTAAGCACATTTTTAAGGAAAAAATTAGGGTTAGAATATTATAATTCAAATTTGATGAAAATGATTTTTAAGATTATTGATTGGCTTATACTTTGTTTGTGACAGCTTTTATATTGCTTTCTAAAGCTTCGTTTGGGACGACTTTTTTACTGCTTTTTAAAATAGAATTTTAATACAAAAATTAAATTTTTTGTACTAAAACTATATTTTACGAAGCAATAAAAAAGTCGTCCCAAATGGAGCCTAAAGCAGCTTTCTAGCATAAATTTTTTTTGAAAATAATGAAAAATCAGGGGTCAAAAGCTATCCGAAATGAATCCTAAGTATAGCCTTCGTATAGAGAGATTATTACGTACGGAGTCCGGATCGGAGCTGCGTCTGGATTCTGTGAGTATGCGCAGTAAAAGCACAGTAATTGCGCTTTTACTGCTCACAGTCACAGAATCTAGACAGTTCTCCCGTCCAGACTCCGCACATAATAATCTCCTTTGTATAATACTCAGATATTAATCTCAACATATATCACATCGAATTTTGTCGCACATAACAATATTGATTTTTGCGTTTTTGGCTTTATTTTTAGAGAAATACTCTGAAATAAAAAATGGGCCGACCTATTCATATTATTCCTATCTTTAATTAAAATATGATTATTGTTGCGGACTCAAATATACGCGGCGATAGAGTTTAATATTTCCGTCTCAGCGTTGTACGTATATCCAGCACACAAACAGAATTGAAATAGTAACACCAGGATTTTTACGTGGAAACCCCTGGAAAGGGAAAAAACCACGGGGCCGTGCCCAGTTGAAAGAGTTCCACTAGTGTTGTTTGAAATACAAGGTTGATTCGTCCTTTAAATTCAGGACGATTGGATTACAACGAGTATCAGTTACAAGGACAGGCAGAATTCCGACGTCACTCGGGGTGTCGAGCAGAATTCCGGCGTCGGGCAGAATTCCGACGTTGCTCCCCTATCGGGCAGAATTCCGGCGTCACTTGGAGAGAAGTCCGGCGTCACTTCGAGAGAAGTCCGGCGTCACTCGGGCGTCGGGTAGGATTCCGGCGTCACTCGGCGTCGGGTAGAATTCCGGCGTCGGGCAGAATTCCGACGTTGCTCCCCTGTCGGGCAGAGCTCTGGCGTCCCTCGAGCGCCTGGTGGTACTTCGGTGGTGTTCCGGCGGCGTTCCGGCGGAGTTCCGGCGGAGTTCCGGCGGTGGTCGAGGAGGAGCTGTTCCCTCCTAGGCTTCTCTTCTCTTCTTCTTCTCTTCTTCTCTTCTTCTTCTCTTCTTGGCTTGGGTCCCCTCTTAAGAGAAATGAGGGGCTATTTATAGTTTTTCTGGAGTGGCATAGCCCGTAAATACGTGAGGGATCAGGGGCGAATAGGGAGTGATCCGGATGAACGGCCGATATTGAATCCCTTGATCGTGAACCGTTTATCAAGCATTTGAAGGCCTTAATGATATCAGAATTCTACGATCTTGGGTTCGTTGGATTCGTCTCGTCGAGCCGCTCGATTCGAGTATAAGCTCGCCAAAATCGGAGACCGTTTGGTAACTCAAATAGCAGTGTGATGCTTCCAACAGCGCTTCGGGTACTTGATTTGGACTCACTTGGGCTCGGATTGAGTCGAATTTGGTGTCGTTGGATTCGTATTTCCGAGACGCTCAGTTCGACTGTAAGCTTGCTGAAATCGGAGTTTAAATAGTCTCCAAATTAATTTTTGAAGTTTCCAACTTGAGTTTTTCCTCGAGATTCGTGCCCGATCGAGATAATTTTCCGATGACGTATCAATTATAATAACCATTTTAATAATAAAATTAGTGAACCTAAAAGTATTATTCTATCAACCAACACAACAATGCCACGTCAGTTGGGCCCCATATTCGGCCAACAGAAATTATATAATATTTTTTCATAAATTAATATTCTCATCAAAATTAATTTTAATAAATTATTGAGTACTTAAAAAAAGAGTAATAATAAATTAATAATAATAAAATAATTTATTTAAAAAAAATTAGTTACGGCCGACCTTTCGCCTGTTAACAAAGGAAGCCACATTTCTATCACTGGATTGAGATATAATACTTTACAATAGACCAGAAGAATTGCCATTCGATCTAAGCCAAATGGACGGCTGAGATTCTTCGAGGTTTCCCAGTAATCCGTTGAGAGAATTGGTTGGATTAGGCTGACGTGGAGGAATATGGACAGCAAATTTTCTGGAAAAAGACTATTAGTAAAAAGAGATAATTATTAAATAATAGGTGAAATTTGATCGTATATAAAATTATTATTGTATTTTCCTATTTTTTATTTTCATTTAAATATTAAATTTTATAATGAAATGGTAACTTATAATTTTTTTTAAATTTTTGTTAAATTTTTAATAATTTAATTGTGGCACTACTAAATATGGGAATTTGATAATAAAAAATATATTTATAAAAAATACAAATTGAATATTATGCATTTATTTTTTTCTATTAAAATTTGGAAAGAAAAATCGTACTGATTTTAAGGATGAGCATTAGTTGGTTTGAGTAAAAACATTTGTCAAATAAAAAATATTTAATTGATTTAATTTGGTTTATTAAAGAATAGTTTTATTTTTAATTGAGAATAGAGGTTATTTGGATTAGGTGAATGATTCTGTTTGAAAATATAAAAAAATATAAATATTTTTTAAATAAAAACTTATTTATCCTAAATACACTATATTTAGATAATTTTGCATAAGTATATTTTGTTTAGATAAAACTTTAAATTATATTTAGTTATTAGGATTTCGAAATTCAATTAAACTAAAATTGAAACGAATAAACAAAATTATGTTGCGGTTTGAATTTGTTCGGCTCTACTTTTAATTTTGGCTTCATTTGGGACAGCTTTTTTAAAACAATTTTTAAGTACAAAAATTTCTTCGAATAGAAATTTTGTATTAAAAAGCTACTTTATAAAACAGTAAGAAAGTTGTCCCAAAGGAAGCCTTAGTCAGCTTAGTTCTAACTATGATTTGATTCAATTCAATTGGTGTAATGAATTCGTCAACAAATCAACGTGAACCAATTGTGTTGGATCTAAATTTATCCGTAGGTGATATTTGGACCTTACTCGATGTGATTTCATTGCTTGAAAATAGAGAGGTTGAGACTAATAAATTGTTCTGTATCGTTAGACTTGCCCTCTGACTTTCTATTTATATATAGGAGTAGAGCCAATGCTATATAAAAAAAATGACATTAAAAGATAAAAACATAAATGATATTATTGCGTCCTGGAATATTCATGGCGGCAGAGAGTGATATAGTTTAGCGTCTTAGCTTTGTACGAAGATCCAGCACACAAACAGATAAATAAGTAGTGGTGTAGAGCTCATAAAAGACACCATAATTTTTACGTGGAAACCCCTGAAAAGGAGAAAAACCACGGGGCCTTGCCCAGTTTGAATGAATCTACTAATGTTTGCAATTGATTACAAAAGAGGCCCTTCCCAAGAAGGAAGGTCTTGGCTTGATGTAGCAAATATACATCATACAGGGTACATTATATGCTGGGAGTTGAAAGAATCAGCATTGAAATGTTTGTTTAGGGCAACAAAATCATAGTTGGCGAGCGATGTAGGTCGGAAGGATAGTAGTTAGGTGACGATAGTCGGAAGGACCATAGTTTGCGGGCGATAGAGGTCGGGAGGACCATAGTTGGACGACGGTGGTTGGAAGGACTGCAGTCAGTGGTCGACGATGATCGGAAGGACCGTAGTCGATAGAAGACGGAGGTCAGGAGGACCATAGTCGGTAGACAATGGAGGTCAGAAAGACTGTAGTCGATGATGGTGGTTGGAAGAATCGTAGTCGGCGGGCGACGGATGTCGGGAGGACCATAGTTGGGTGACGATGGTCAGAAGGACTATAGTCGGCGAGCGACAGAGGTCGAGAGGACCATAGTTAGGCGATAGTGGTCGGAATGACCGTAGTAGGCAGGCGACGGATGTCGGGAGGACCATAGTTGGGCGACGATTGTCGGAAGGACCATAGTCGATGGGTGACGGAGGTCGGGAGGACCATAGTTGGACAACGATGGTATGAAGGACCGTAGTCTGTGGGCGATGGAGCTCGGGAGGACCGTTGTCGGCGGGCGACAGAGGTCGGGAGGATCGTAGTTAGGCGACAATGGTCGGAATGACCGTAGTCGGCAGGCAACCGATGTCGGGAGGATCGTAGTTGGGCGAAGTTGGTCGGAAGGACTATAGTCGGCGGGTGACGGAGGTTGGGAGGACCGTAGTTGGACGACGATGGTCGGAAGGACCCTAGTCGGTGGGCGACGGAGGTCATGAAGATCGTAGTTAGACGATGATGGTAGGAAGGACCATAGTCGGTGGGCGACGGAGGTCGGGAGGACCATTGTCGGCGGGCGACAAAGGTCGGGAGGACCGTAGTTGGGCGACGATGGTCGGAAGTACCATAGTCGGCAGGCAACGGATGTCGGGAGGACCGTAGTTAGGCGACGTTGGTCGGAAGGACTGTAGTCGGCGGGCGACGGAGGTTGGGAGGACCGTAGTTGGACGACGATGGTCGGAAGGACCGTAGTCGGCAGGCAACGGATGTCGAGAGGACCGTATTTGGGCGACGTTGGTCTGAAGGACTGTAGTCGCTGGGTGATGGAAATCGGGAGGACCGTAGTCGACGGACGACGAAGGTCGGGAGGACTGTAGTTAGGTGATAATGGTCGGAAGGATCGTAGTTGACGAAGGTCGATGGAAGGATGGTAGTCCAATAGTAGTCAGTGAATTGGAGGATGTCTGGCGGTGAACGGGAAGAACTCTTGCGGTGGTCAGCAAACAAGCTGAAATTCGACGGTGGTCGGTGGACTGGCAGAAGTCCGACGATGGTCGGCGGACTGGCGGAAGTTCGGAGGTGGTCGGAAGCTTCCGGAAGTCCAGTAGTGGCCGGGAAAAACTCCGATGGTGGTTGGCAGACTGGCAGAAGTCCAGCAATGGTCGGCGGACTAGCGGAAATCCGACGGTCGCCGGGAAGAACTCCGGCGTTGGTCGGCGGCAAGTTAGCTTCCAACTTCTTTCCTTCTCTTTCCTCCTTCCTCCCTCCACCTGCATCATGAGAAGAGGGAGTCTATTTATAGTTTTTGAGAGTGGCATGCCTTGTAAATATGTGGAGGATCAAGGTCAAAATGAGAGTGATTTGAATGGACGATCGATATTGATCCCCTTGATCGTGAACCGTTTGAATGCCTTAATGATATCAGAATTTAGTGATCTTGGGCTCGTTGGATTTGTCTCGTTGAGCCGCTCGATTCGATTATAAGCATGTCACGTTTGGAAGCCGTTTGGTAATTCGAATTATGGTTTGAACCTTCCAAATGCTCTTTGGGTATTTGATTTGGACTCATTTAGGCTCGGATTGAGTCGGATTTGGTGTCGTTGGGTTCGTATTTTTGAGACGTTCAGTTCGACTGTAAGTTTGCTGAAATTGGAATTCAGATGGTCTCCGATTTAATTTTTGAAGATTCCAACTTTACTTGCCTCGAGATTCGTGCCTAATCAAGATATTTTTTTGATGATATATCATATATAATATGACCTAATAAAATATTGTCAAAATTTGAGGAATGCTAATAATATCTCTTTAATTACATGAGATATACATTGAAATTTTTCAGATATAAGATGAGCTCACATGTAGACAATGATTGGTCTGATCCGATTTGATTGACCCATTAGATCATCATCTTTGTCTGTTTGGTTAACTTGAGCTTAGGATGAGTAATTTGAGTTATATGATTAAATGCGTCGTTATTCTATGGAAAAAATGGCTATTCCCTCTAAATTATAATAACATTTTTATTCAGCTACTACTTTTTATTATTTTTAGAAATTTATGTTATGAAAAATTATTTTTATAATCAAATCTATAATATGCAATAGTTATAAAAAATTATTTAATTTTTAAATATTTTTATAATATTTACAGTAACTTTTAAAAAACTTATTTTCTTTATAATAATATTAAAATTATCAATCTCCCAAATAGATTCTATGTCAAAGAAGCATAATTCTTACTAATTTTTAAAGTAGTTTTTTTGCAAAAAAAATTTATAATTAAGATTATTTTTAATTATTAAATACATATTTAAACTACAAATTATTTATCTTCTCTTCTCGTTTTACTAAAATTATGAAAAGATGTCAGTGCCCAATAAATTCATCGGTAATTCCTATGGCACAGATCTTAATAGCTTGAATAAAGAAACAATTTCTTGGAAAACTAAGAGAACAAAAAATAATATAAAATATATTATCTCTGCTCATAATTAAATGGTTAATTAAAAACACAAATAAAAAAAAAAATTTTATCAACTAACCTCTATATTATTTTTTCAATATCATTAATATTTTGCTAATATAATTATGATAATATTATTTTTTAATATAAATAAAATTATGACACTTATATAAAAATATTTGTTGGTTGATATATTCAAAGAGGTGATAGTCTGATAGAGAAAAGAGAGAGTTTACATATAAATAATAATTAAAAAATTATTTATGTAAATCAGAATTACTATTTAAAGATTATTCAAAAATAAGAAGTTTCTATTTGTTGAATTTGTCAATGGTGTTTTTCATGTGGCCATTTTATTATGTGTTGTGTTATCATAGTTTTCATATATTTTATGGAGTTTGTTTTCGGTTATAATAGTGGACAAATCTTGTGTGTATGAGGGATAGTAGATAAGTCTTATGTGGGCCTCAGAAGAGCTCAGGATAGAAGAAGAGAGTACACAAAAAATGAGTTCCCAAGAAAAATATAAGAGAGATAATGTTCACCAAAATAACAAGAGTTGACCACCTAAGAGAGGCATTGAGATAGCTCTCAAAAGAACTAATTAAAGAGCTTATGGAGAAATGATAAGTTCTTAAGGTGAGTTTGCAAACTCGATGACTTAGCAATGATCATTACTGGAAAGTTGACAATTTGCGGCGAACTTTACGACAAAAAAATTATCTTTGAAATTGTGACGGATTTGCGACGAAAATTTTTGTCGATTTATTTGTGACGGATTTGTGGCACCACCGCAAATCCGACGCAAACGACTCTATCTAAATCGGTTGATTGGCCATTTCTTTCATTCGCTTATTCTGGACCTCCTTCAACGACCTCCTTCGACGAAGTTCTTTCCTGTAGCATCCGAAGTCACACTTCCTCGTCGTTTACAGCTCTTAGCTCCTTCGACGACGTTACCCTGCCTCCTTCGATGACGTTCCTTTCTGTAGCATCAGAATCCTCGCTGTTTAGAGCTCTTGGCTCCTTCGACGATGTTCCCCTGCCTCCTTTGACGACCTTCCTTCCTGTAACATCCGAAGTCACACTTCCTCGTCGTTCAGAGCCGTCTCCCTTCTCACTGCGACAGTCTCGCCTCCTTCGACGCCGTTCCTTCCTTTTGCCTCATTCGACGATATTCCTTGCACATTGAGAAGGTATCCATCTTTCTTCCTTATTATGAGTCAATTCTTCATAGTGATGATGTAATAGATGGAGATATTATTATCAGAATTCATGTTGTATGATTGTAGTGGAGGAATGCATCTGGCTTATAGTGTGATAGATAAATTCCTCTCAAACATAATATTAAGTTTAGTGTTGCAGAGATGAGGATCCTTAGGTGGATGTGTGGCTTTACTATAGAGAAACAATGCAGAATGAGTATATATGTGAACGGATGGAGTAGCTCCACTGGCAATAAGATTAGAGATGAGTCTTAAAAGGTTTAGTCACATAAAATATCGACCTTCCAATGACCCGATTGTTGTGGGCTAGAATATACGCGGAGATAGAGTTATAATTCTACGTCTTAACGTTGCATGGATATCCAGCTCACACACAGAGAATACAATATTTTTTACTTGGAAAACCCAGGAAATGGAAAAAACCATGGGGCCTAGCCCAATTGAAAATGATTCTACTAGAATTTGAGTAAAGTACAATGGTCTGACTAGTCCTTAAAGACGACCAGATTACAAATGTCAACTGAAAGTTTCACAAAAGTCCAGTGTCACTCCAATGTCAGGTGGTGGTTCGACAGCACTCTGGTGTCAGGCGGTGGTCCGGTAGTGGCACTTCAGTGTCAATGGGCACTCCGGCTTCGGGTGGCACTTCGACGTCCTTTGATGGTCTAGTGGTGGTTCGACATAACTCCGGCGTCTCTTGGTAGTCCGGCGGTGGTGCGGCAAAACTGCGGCGGTGGTCGAAGAGGAGCTAGGTGGCTGGAGCTTTCTTCCTTCTCTTCCTTCTTCTCTCTTGGCTTCCATACCTTTTCAAGAGGAAATGAGATTCTATTTATAGAATTCTTGAGTGGCATGGCTTGTAAATAAGTGGAAGATCAAGGGTAAATTGGGAGTGGTTCTGATGGATGACCGATATTGATTCCTGTGATCATGCACCTTTCAATGGACCTTTAACTGTCTTAATGATATCATAATTTGATGATATTGGGCTCGTTGGATTCTTCTCGTTGAGCCGCTCGATTCAATTATAAGCATGTCATAATTGGAGACCGTTTGGTAACCCAAATTGTGGTTTGATCCTTCCAAAAGTGCTTCAAGTCTTTGATTTGGACTCATTTGGGCTAGGATTGGATCGATTTTAGTGTCGTTGGGTTTGTGTTTCTGAGACACTCAGTTCGACTGTAAGTTTGTAGAAATCAGAGTTTGGATGGTCTCAATTTTAATTTTTGAAACTTCCAACTTGATTTTGCCTCAAGATTCGTGCCTGATCAAGATAATGTTTTGATGATGCATCACCGATTAAGATAGAAGATGTATTAGATTTGGCCTATATTAAAAAAAAGGTAGCGATAGACCTAAAAAGACTTGGTTAGAAATTATTAGAACTAATGAACTTTTATTCGTTAGATGTAAATAAGAATTTGACTATTAACATAATATATGAAGAAAAAAAATTCGTACAGCCGACCACAAGTAATGGGACAAAGGCTTGGTGTTGTTGTTATTGTTGTTGTTTGCAAATAAAAAAGATTATTGAGGGATTAAATTGATGCATAATTCATGTTGGATGGTTGAAGTGGAGGAATGCATCAGGCTTATTGTGTGATAGAAACTTTTTCCTCAAACTTAAGGGAAAATTCTAAAAAATGGTGGTGAGACCTGCAATGTTTTATTATGGTGTAGAATGTTGGCAATTAAAAGAGAAGCATAATATTAAGTTAAGTGTTGCAGAGATGAGGATGCTTAGGTGGATGAGTGGCTTTACTCTTAAAGATAGAATACAAAATGAGCATATACATAAAAAGGTTGTAGTAGCTCTAGTGGAAGATAAGATTGGAGGGAGTCGCCTTAGATGGTTTGGCCACATAAAATGGTGACCTTTTGATGACTCAATTGGGAACTAGATGTATTGGTGTATTGCACTAATTGACACACACTCTTCTATTGCCAAATATATAATGAGTGTGTGATGGAGACACACAACTATCTATGCAAACTCCTAAAATCATCACTATTGCACATATTATTTAAATTTTTTAAAATTGATACAAATCTTATTGTTTGGTTATAGAAATTTATAGTCCAAGTGTGTAATGGATATTCGAAATTATAGAAGTTGGACGTATAATCAACTATTGCTTGGCACAAGACATTAACAGATAAATTCATATTTTTTATTATTTTTTAAATTGATGTATTTTATTTCTTTTGATGTATAAGAACTATTGAAACTTTAACAGTATTATAACAATTTTAGAGATTTATGAATGTGATAGTTTATTTGAGCAATTGGAATGTTACTGTTGGATTATTATTACTTTTTATTATTGCATTTAATTATTGCTTTTAGACTGCTTTGATTCTTACTGTTCGGAAGCTCGTTAATTGATAGCATGAGCTATTTTTTTATTAATGCTACAAATTTTCAGGGGATCTCAACTGATATGATGATCTAGTATCGTTGTTTGTGACAGAAATATCCATCACAAATTACAGTGGATGTGCGACGGCTTTTTGGTCACAATTTATGACGGATATTCCTAAGAATTTCTAATAAGTAAATGAAGACCAATAACAACTAAACATAATATAAGTCTTTGAGAGTTTAGCTCTTGGAGAACTCATTGAAAAAAAAAAAAAAAGGCGGCGGCAGCCCATAATGATAATTATTTTTAAAAATACTCAAAATACATTGTATTAATCTTTTCTAAAAATAACACTTGATTTATTTTTAAAAATAAAAATAATTTAAAATTAGAATAAATAAAAAAAAAAGAAAATACCATAAAAACAATCCCAAATAAACCCTTGGCATTTATTGTTATAAGATAGGAACCAATAAGCATATATGAACATATACATCACACTGATTGAGCTAACTTGAAATCCTTTTGAGTAGGACTCATATTTATGTTTTCAAATCCAAATGCAGGACTGTAACTTTTGGCATATTTGTCTAAACTTTAAATATTTTAAAATCATATTAAAATCTATAGAGTACAGAACATATGCATCATAAATGTACTTTAAAATATTTTTTTTAAATAAAAGGCTTGATAATATTCCTCATAATAATTAAAATTATATATATATGAAAATTAAAAAATTACAATGTATAGATAAAATAATTTTGGAGATAATTAATGTTATAAGATTTTTATTTATAATGGGTGAAGGCAAATTTATAATTATTTAATTTAATTTAAAATGAGTATAATATATAATTAATTAAATAAAGTTTATATTATATGAAATTTAAAATAAATTAAATAGGTGTAATGCTTATATATTGAATAGCAATGAAGTGATGGAAATATATATATTATTAAGGTGAAATAAGTGAGTATTTTTATTCTAAATATTAAAATAGCAAAGTGAGCTTAATATTGAAATGATTTCTTTTTCCAAAATTTAATATTTATAAAATTTTAATTTGAACATTTTATGACATTTTATAATATGTTTTCACATTACAAAAATATGTGATCTTTTTTTCAAATAACTTTCACATTCTTTGATTTAAAAATGATATTAAAAAGAGGAAGAACAACTTACTTAAGAGTTTTAAATGATCACTCAAGATATGGAGAAACTAATAAAAGCTTTTCATATTATTTTTAATGGGTTAATAACTCCCACATAAATCAATTCGATCGAGCACGGATTTTAAAGCAACTTTAAGATATCAAAATGTCTAAATATTTGAATTAGAAATTTCCACAATCCACTATGGGATCATCTAAGCTTTGTTTTGATGCTTCAAATCTATCGATATTGAGACTATCTTGATCAAAGTCAAAATGCACTAAAATCAAATAATTATAAGTATATTTGGAAAGATCTCAAGATTATTTGAAGGGTCAAAGATCTTTTAAAATTTTCAAGCTTATAGTGAAATCAAGCATCTCAATAAGCCTAAGATTGCTCAAATTTGATATAATTGATGCACAAAAATGTCGGAAATATGTTTTATAATTAAGGGGATCACTGACAATGTTGGTGTTTGGTAGAAATGTCATCTCCAAAATATAAATAGATATTGCTCTATACAATTAGAAGAATTCAAGAAGAACACAAAAAGATTCCACAGAAGAGAATTCTAAGATTAAGGGAGTTCTACAGCTTTGTCTATTATCACCCGATATCTATCGTCAATCACCATCGATGCTCATTAATGTTCGATGTTGATGTCCACCATCAACCATTGCCATTGTTCTCCATTGATACTGGTCATCAACACCCACCAATGTCCACCATTGATCAACACCGTTAACACTCATAGTAATCTTCTAATGATGCCCATCATTGCTGACCACCAGTGACGTCCACTATCAACCATGCCAACATTTAACATGTGTTGTCACCCACCATCGAAAGGAATTAGTGTCTATAATCCTCTGTTGCTAGCTAACATTAACACTCATCTCTTACCTTGTAATCTTGACTTCTCTGGTGACAAATGATGAAACATTATAGCTTTCATTGTTAAATTTTTTCTATAGGGCAAGACATTTCCTTGAAGGGAAAATCTCTTTTCTTTTTTGCCCTTTTATCATACTTTTTTATCTTTTTTTTGTTAGTTTTCACATTTTGGTTGGATTTCAACATTAGCATATGTTTCTCATTCAACATAGAGATGTGCACAATTATAAGAGCATCTTTTTTAATTTAAGGGAGGAGAAATAATAATATTCATCTTGTCAAGTAAAGAAAGACACCTCTACAAGGAGACCCTAATGTTTAGAACTCAAGTAGGGATGTACAAATATAATAAGTGAATTAAAATTAATTTTTGTATTGCTCGGACCTCTTAGTTTTCTGCACTTCATAATAATCAAATCAAAATTAATATTTGTACCACTCAAATCTCATAGTTTTCTACGCTCTATAATAAATAGATCAAAATTAATTTTTGCATGTTTTAGTATTTTTTATGAATTTTAATACTTTTTATCATAATCTAGTGGATTTAAGACATCATAGTAACTACATAAGCTTCGTTTGGGACGACTTTCTTACTGCCTCTTAAAGCAACTTTCTAGTATACAAGTTTTAATTTTTGTATTAAAAAACTGTTTTAAAAAGCAGTAAGAAAGACGTCCCAAATGAAGCCATAGACTCCATATGACCAAATAAGCTTTTTGGTGTTTGACATGATTTTTTTTAAAAGCTCCCATTTGTAAGAAATGCTAAGCCATGTGAAGGATTCTTATATGAGAATACATATACAATTAAATCTAAACAAATATAATTATATACACATTCGTCCTTACAAACGTATACTTTTAGTACTGAATATAAGCTAGGTTAAACCGATTCGAGCTTGACTCAATTAAAGTTGGATCCAATTCGAATATGACTCCTTCGTAAGCTCATTGACTTTGGTCAAAACAAAAATCGGTCTTTTAAGAAAATTTTGTAGCATTGTCATTTAATATATTTAATAATTTTTTGAATTAGATTGATATTGAAATGGTTAAATCAAAATGAGGTACAAAATCCTTCAAGATCCTTACTCCTAAAATAATTGGCTTATCTAAATAAATATAGAACTGTTATTCATTTAAAGCATATCCAAATTCAGATATGAACATAAATGTGCATCAATAGTACATAAAATAACTACAATTATTATGAAAATGAATACCATTGAGGATATATAAAAATACTTGTAGTTCATACTTTTTATGAAAAATATTATTTTTAAAAAATTATATTTAATAATAGTAATTATTTCTATTTAAAATAAAAAAATTAAATATTTATCATATTTTATGATATAATGTTAACTTAGTATTAATTTTTTGTTATAAAGTTTGGCATTTAAAAATAATATCAGATTTTATGATAAATTCTAATAAAATTTTTGGAGTTTCTAAAAATTTTAATTCAAAATTAAAATATTATTTTTATTTATAAGTTATACTAAAATTTGTTTATTTCATTTTTAAGATTTTGAAATTATGTCTGTTTTTAATAGTACTAATTTAGTTTTAAATTAGAAAATCACCGACAAAAGACCTGTTAAGTGAGTGGGCCAGCATCTATACCAATCATCTACTGCCACGTCACTAGCCCATGCTGTGAGCCTGAGGTCCGGCCCATTTAAATCTTCCCACACCCCACTTCACATTTGCAAGCCGTTCTCCTTCCCCTGTCTTCTCCTCCGTTCCTCTTGCTGCACCGCCAGAACAATTTAACTCGCACACGCCTCCACACTGTCTCGCCATCTCCTCCGCCCGATTCCTTAACCCACTGCGACCCTCCCCCACTAAAACTAATTACTCGCGAGACACCGTATCCATCTCCTTCTTCCTCCTCCATCCTTCATCCTTCCTCCTTCCACCTCCCCATTTCTCTTTGGCCTCTCTATTCCCCCCAAAAATTTCGTTTTTTTCATCTCCTTTTTCTCTTCTTCTCCTTCTTCCTGACTCCCTAATTCATAAAGAGAGAGAGAGAGAGGAGAGAGAGAGACCAATGGGGGATGTAGGAAAGCCAGTGTTGCAAAAGCCGCCAGGCTACAGGGACCCATCCATGCCGGCGGCTACGGCGCGGCCACCGCTTAAGAAACCTCAGCTTCCGCCTGCGTTAAGGCACCCGGTAAAACCTTCCCGGAGGCATCGGACCGGTCGATCCTGCTGTTGCCGTCTCTGTTGCTGCCTCATCCTCCTCATTATCGTCTTCATCGTCCTCTTCGCCGCCGCCGCTGGATTCGGCTACCTCTGGTTCCATCCTCAGCTTCCATCATTCCGCGTAGAGAATGTGACGGTGCCCGTCTTCAAGATAACGTCGAGATCGGACGGCACGTTCCTTGACGCAACAGTGACGGTTAAGATCCAGGCAGATAACCCTAACTCGAAGCTAGGGTTCTCCTACCGCGCGGTTGAGGGGAAGGTCGCATTGGCGGATGAGGACGGAGAGGTGGATTTGGGTACGGGATCGTCAGCGGGGTTTACGTTGGGGAAGATGAACTCGACGGCGGTTAGGCTGACGGCGGTGGCGAAGGGAGTGCTGGTTGATGACTCAGTTGGGGCGAGATTAAAGGCAAGGTATAAGAGTAAGGAAATCCTGTTTACTGTGGAGATGAGGATGAAGGTGGGGTTTGTCATTAACGGTAAGTCTACCCCGAGGTTCCCGATTCGAGTGAAGTGTGCGGCTGTGAGCCTGAAGCAGATTGGAAGCGCACGGCCTCTGCCGAAGTGTGATATTGATTTCTTCAATGGTGAGTTTACCCCCTGATTTTCCAGTAGTTTTCGCATAATCACGTTGCATTGACTTCTTCAGCTAGTTTTATCTTCATAATTAATTTCCAAGAATCGTACTAGTTTTGCTGTTATAGGTAGTATCAGTATTAATTGCTGATATTGAAATTTGAGATTGCCAGATTGGGGAGTAAAATTGTTCTTGGTAAAGGAAAATTTCCTCTCAAATTTTGTCACAAGGATTTCATCTCTCTCATTTTTATCAGCTCTGTTTATAAACAAATAAGAAATCCTTAGCCATGGGAAGAACAATATGTCCTGGAAGTAAGCAAATCACATCAACCGATCTTCATACTTTACAACCTTCAAATACCCACAATCATTTTCTTCGATCCTTATCTCTTTGGTTCTTAGCTTAGCAACAAGTGAGATAATTAATGGCTCTACTCTAACAATATATCAACGTCTTTTAGTTCTGTTGTCTTGTCTATCACTTAGATAAGATTGTTGCGCTGTCTTTACAACCATTGATCTGAATTGACTCCACATTTGTTATCTGTGCTAATTGAAAAACTTTTATTATCGAGATCGGGTCTACGGCCGAGTGGTCGACAGAACACGTTCTTTCCATCTCATCTGGGCTCGAATCCCCTAACTGTCTAAAAAAAAAAACTTTTATTATCCTGGAAATTGTTTGATGTCCTTTTACAGTACCGAATATCATAGCATCATTATTTTGTGCCTGTACTTGATTTATCTCATAAAAAAATGGGATAAATAGTGTTGTAAGAGTATGTATAAACCAGTTAAACATTGCTCTATAGGAATGAACTTTTGCGCGTTGATCAATATGGGTAGCTATGATTGTTATCAATGCTCATTCATCATTCAAATATATAAAGTTGAGTTAATCGGTGAAGGTTAACTGTTTGTTTTTTCTTATACTAATATATTTTTTAACTATATGAGGTGGGATTAAGTCAAATATTCTCATTCTTTAACAAATTCCTCTCATATGTGAGATCTTCAAGTCGGTCGGCAATCATTATCTTTTAAATGGAAGTTCTTCTACATCATCTAGTATATTGACCTAAGAGCTCGCTCTGCACATGAAGCTGTTGTGGGAGTAATAAAATTTTGCTTGATCATGATAGAAGCACCAACGACTTATGGGAATCACAACAAACTATAAGAATCAACCGTTCTCAACTAAGGTTTTGTTTGAGACGGCTTTCTTATTGCTTCTAAAGCAGCTTTTTATTACAAAATTTTTAGTTCAAAAATTTTTTGTTCTAAAAAGTTGTTTTAAAAAGTAGTAAGAAAGCAGTTCCAAATGAAAGCCAAAATCATTTTCTATGATACCATTTGCATAGGACTATGAATTGGGACTGTCACTAGCTGTCAAACCATTTACACACAAAAGCTTAACAATGTGAATGAGTGCCGACTATGATATTTCTGCAGTAAAATATTTTTCAATGATTTGATATAAGATTAAACCCAATAATTTCTCATTCGTGATGATGCCACTTGCATAGGACTATGAAACAAATGGGATCAAAGTTAAGCTCTGTTAGTTGTTAGCGGTCAAACACATTTACACACAAAAGCTTAATCATGTAAACGCAATAATTTCACATTCCTATAATTTTGGCCCAATAGAAATTGGAGTTTGCAGATCAAATCCCACTGAGGCAGCTGTCCATTCTAGTTCATTGATGAATTTTGATAAACAAATAGAAGGTATACTTATTCAAGGGATAACTCGATGAAGTTAGTATATAAGGCATTAAGTCATTCTACTCAGTTTCTGAAGTTATAATTAAGAACTAATCGCCTACTTTATATTGTGTTTTAAGCATTTCAATTAGTATGATACAGTTCTAACCCATCAAAAACGTGTTCATCCTCATTTGTTTATTTCAAATTCAGTGTTGTAACCAAATTACTCAGAAGAATGACTTTCTGATTGCGTTTATGTGTGCAGAACTTACAAGAGTGACCCCTTCCAATTTTGAACCCTGAAAGTTTGAAAGCATTTATTCTACATGCTAATAGAAATGTGTAATTCAAGGGAAATGTAGGCATAGACTAGAAAGCATGTATCTCTTAAATTTTGTAGGTATGAAGTGTCTGATACTTATTAGATAGGGAGGCATGATTCGCAAAGCACCTATAAGTGTTGAGCACGAAAAATTATGTTCAAAATTAGAAAGAGAAATATTAAATGTTTCATGGTGATCTGCAGAGGGAGACAATCAGGACATGGCTGTCAACTTATAAAACTAGTGGCATGAATGATTCAAGAAAGTTTACGATGGTTTTCATCTTGCATTAAAATTTCATTATGGACGACTTTAATTAGATGAGAAGATAATTGCAATTTCAAATAGCAAGAGAGTTTCAGATGACTTTTGATCAAATAAATAGGTTGTTGATGATCTCTTGTAAGATTTGGATGATTTGGATTGATAAAATATATTGATAAAACTAGAATTCTGGAAAGGTTTCTAGGTGCTATTCAATAATCCTTGAATTTTACATATGCTGGATGAATTTTTAAATCATTAAAAAAATAATGAAACTTAATCCTCATATAAATTTTATGTTATAGATCACTTTCATCTGTGATCTTGAATTTGAAGATTGTCTGAAGCAGTTGATGTGAAAAGAAAATAAAAAGGAGAAAAGTTATAAATTATATATGTATGGTGTCCAAGTCATATTTTGTATATTATATAGGGACTGTCGTGCTACATTTCTTGTGTTTTGCGTCTTGTTTGTGTCCATGCATTGATGCATATCAAAATGGAGGATCTGGTTGCTCCATCAAATTTGCCGTGTCGCTTATCTTTCCCCTTATATCTTGAAAAATATTTCTCACCGTTAAAGTCAACAAGAATTGATCACTACGCCTGCTGCTGAGAGCGCCATTTCTTCTCATATGATCAACATGTTCCTTTATAATTTATTTTGTGACAGATCACCTTAGCATTATGTAATTTTATTCCTTGAACCATCCAGACATGAACAGCACTCCCAGCTAAATACAGAACTATGAAATTGCCTCCAGAAGCTTAAGTAGACACACTGCCTTTCGGTTTCTCATTTCATCATTCGTAATTTAAATTAATGGAGCCCAAGCTAATGCTGTTGAAAGTCTCCAACCTGATCAGATAAAGATAGTTTTCTACTTGAATGCATCTCAAAGCTATCAATAAAAAGGAAAATTAGAGCAAATTACAGTCAGACACAAGTAATCATCTGAATAGTATAAGTAATTTTGTACCCACTATGTTTATAATGAAAAAGTTGATTCTTTTTAATCATGTTAGTGACCTTTTTTTAATAATCATTTGGTTGGTATTATGTGTTTGTTTGTATTCTACCCCCATTGATGCTTTTAGTCTGGTGGGGGCTGAGAATTCCTGAGCAAAAAAACGAGCAAGAGCTTTACAGTGACGTGGTGGGTCTTTGGTTATTATGTTGAACGGTGACTCCCCACCGCCTTCCTCTGCCAGAGTGCCAGTGCCTTTCCTCCTATCTTTGCCTCTCTTAGCCTCATCTATGTTCTTTCTTTTCCCTTTTTTGTACGAGGGATTTCTGATTAAAATATGTTATGTTTATACAGACTTATTACAGCATGTACATGATTTTTTGGCTTCGTTTGGGACAGCTTTTCTCACTACTTTTTAAAGCAATTTTTTAATAAAAAAAATTTTATATTGAAAAGCTACTTAAAGAAGCAGTAAGAAAGTCATCCCAAACGAAACCGTTATGTAGAA
The DNA here is from genome assembly GCA_019925795.1 of Dendrobium chrysotoxum. NCBI lineage: Eukaryota > Viridiplantae > Streptophyta > Magnoliopsida > Asparagales > Orchidaceae > Dendrobium > Dendrobium chrysotoxum. Next base: position 5,905,960 of record CM034300.1, on the reverse strand, counting down.
AAAAAAATTCTTTGATGATAATTAGGTGTCATACTTCTTCATTAATGACCTGAGACTGATTTCTTATCTGAAATTTTCAGGAATATTTTAAGCTGAAGCAGAACTTGGAATAGTGTTTGTATAGCGACATATCTGAAGAGATTTAGCACTTCAAATACTGCACTGTGCTTGGATTTGTGACCTCACCTGGAAGAATGAAATTCTTTTATATCACATAAATAATATATCCACATAATAATGATCTTACTATGCATATTGATGATTAAGGAGCTCTCCAGTCCTGAGTATTGAAACATGTCTATATATCAGTTTTTTTTTTTCTTTTGATTTTAATTTTGATTTTTGTTTTTATAGGGTGATTGAAGGAAAGTTGTTTTGTTGCTTGATTGCAAGAGACATGGAATATTTCTTATTTAAATAATATTATATTTTTTTATACTTGATAGAGAAATTATTTTTTGGACATTTGAGGAAATGTGACATCAATATTTGTCAGTTCTCTTGTGTTGTTACTGTCTTTGCAAGGCTGGAAAGAAGTTTTCTTTAGTGGGCCAATGATAGAATCCTATATATGGACAGTGCACCATAGTGTTACAGAATACAACACCACTGCTATTTGTATAAGGATTTTTAACACAGCTTAGCTGGCGATATTATTACGTGCGGTCATCGGACGTCATCTGGAGGCCAATCAGGATGTGTTATATCATTAATATGCTGTGTATCATTACTGTGTACCACTATGCATCGGATGATGTGGCGCATTCTGATTGACTTCCGGACAGTCTGATGACCGCACGTAATAATCTCACGCTTAGTTGTCATTCATTATTCAACTCATTCTCTTGTTTTTTTTAAGAAAATCTTTTGGTAATGATAATCTAATAATAGTTTGATTGGTATTGAATCTATTTTAAGATAAATATAATATAAAATTAATTAATTATTATATTATATTTTATCTTAAAATAATTTTAATATTGATGGAGGCCAAATTGTGAAAAAGGATTTTTGTAGTTGAATGTGAGGTTAAGGGTTACTTCTCTTGTAATTGTCCTATTCTTTGTGGCTTGCATTTGGTTTGAAATGCTTGGCTTTGAAAATAGTTCATATTAATTTTAAATGACCTTTCAAGAGGGGTGGGCCTTGGAAGAGGTGAGCAATTAATTTTGTAATTTTTTTCCTAAGTAATCATGGTATGGTATTTTCATTTTTTTTTAAGGGGTAGATATCATAAATTTACATAATGATATCTTATTATGTGATTATAATTTTATATATGATATAATGAAATATATAATTATGTATTATATATTTTATTTTGTTAAATATACCATTATATATTATTACGTACCTTAGTTACATAATATGAAACAAGTATGTACACGAAAAGGTTGAAGTAGCTCCAATGGTAGGTTCGATTAGAGAGAGTTGCCTTAGATGATTTGGTCACATAAAACATCGGCCTTCCAATAACTTGCTTAGGACAGTATATGTATTAGATTTGGCCTATATTAAAAAAGTTAGATATATATTTAAAAAGACTTGGTTATGAAGTATAATAATGACATTTTTTTATTAGATTTAAATTAAAATTTGACTCTTAATATGACACAATGAAGAAAATAGATTCATCTAGCCACCCAACATTATATAGCAAATATATATATGTATATATATATATATATTATTAATACACCATTTTGTAAAATATCAACTTTAAAAAATATTAGAAAATAACATTATGTTGGTGTGTGAATATAATATTTTTTGAAATTATTTTATGTATATATTAATTTATATATATTATTTATTTATTTATAATTAAAAATATTATGCAGCATTGGAGCTCATCTTGATTTATTAATTGAGGATTTTAGCTACTAAATATGATTAAACTTTCAACAATCATGTGAATGTCAAACATCATTTGATCTTTTTTTCTTAAACTATTCTTCTTCTAAATACTTCTCTAGGTAGCATCTCATTTGCATTTAAAACATTCCCATGCTATATATTATAGGATCGACTTTTGCATACAGGATTCTAGATTTTGTTTTTTTTTTTTTTAATTTAATTAGTTATGCGATTTCTACACTAAGGCCTTCTGACTTGATTCATTCTCCAATTTTTTATTATACACTAACAACTCCATGCGATTTCTTTTTATTTTCAAAATTATTTTGGGCATGTGCAATTTTACTTGAATATATAAGTGTTTTCACTTCATGTGTTGTCATAGGTTTAAGCAAGATTAGTGTATATGTGAATACGTTTAGTAGTAAGAAAATAGATAATTAAACCTTTAAAGTTGGAGATTTTAGTAGGCACTTCAACGATATAAAGATAATAATTTTGTAAGAAAATCAAACCATGAAATAAATACTTATACTATAAATTAGTTCTAACCCCAGTGCTCAAGATAAACAAAAGCACTAAATTAAAACTAAATGCCGGTAATTTTAACAATTGGCTCAAGAGGTTAGAAAACTTCAACCCTAAAGAGGTTAGAGAAAACTTTTATTTGATTCACAGTTTATTAAATATCTACATTTTAAAGAAGTATTATTTTTTCGTGATGATTGATAAATTCTCCTTGCCAATGACACATTGACTCAATTCAAATTGTCTTTCTAAGTTATTTCTAATGTTTATTCAATCACATTATTTTTCTTAAAAACTAATATGCTATAAGCACCCAAAGTTAATTGGAAGTTCAAATGGTATTTCTATTAAATTCAATGTAATGGAACCAATGTGATGTAAAAGATCACTATTATAATTTTATTTTATTGACAATATTATAATTCATGCAAGTATATATATATATATATATATATATATATATATATATATATATATATTCACGTGCACTTCAACCACTCAGTAGTTATCATCCATAAATTTAAATTTTATTTATTATTAATGTTTAAAATTTTATTAACATACAATTAAAAAAAGAACTTATAACTTTCAAGAAAATCTGACTTAAAAAATAAATAATTTGTTTATTAACTAATAAATAGAATTTAATATCAAAATAATTCTTGAATGATAGAAAATTCATGTCATATAAAACTATTTATCTAATCATATAAAATTATCATAATGATTATAATTATTTATAATAATAATTTTTTTCATCTTAATAATGATAATATAATTAAAATATTTATAATATGAATTTTTATTTTTAAATTTTTAATCACAGGGACATTCTTACTTTTATATATATAAAATTTCCGAATGCCATGAGCCTTTTTGACGTCCGTAGGGTTTGGGGTTCTGTATTTCCTTTTCGCCCTCCTCTTAATTTCTTGCCGAGTTGCGTGTTTAGTAGTTCACTTCTATTTTGTTCCCATTCTTCCTCTTCTAGATGGTATCCATCTTTCTGATCAATTAAAGCTTCGAGGGAGATTTTAGGTTTAGACCGCGACTTCCAAGTAGAGCCCGAAGGAATTGAATGATTTCCTGAAGGATACTCAAATGCCTTGAAGCGCTGGTACTTGAATAAGATAATTTCTTTTTTGCCTTAGATGTTTTCCCAATTATAATCATCTTGTTCGGGAATTGGATTAGGACGCTTCGAACTTTTCCAATCCTTTTCTCTTGTCAAAAATGGAAATGTTGTCCTATTTTGAATTGCAGGAATGGATTGTGGATTTTTGTTGGAAGCCCTTTTCAAATTTTCATTTTGCTTGCTGTTTCTGAAAATTTGTGTGGTCATGCAGCTGAGTTCCTGTAATGTTTGTCAAGATGATGGTGGTTTGTTGTGCTCTGCTAAACTCTGTTCAATATTTCAGAAGTTACAGTTCATTTACGAGATACTTCTGTCATTAGCTGGTGCTATAGAAAATTTGATTAGTTAGGATTAGAGGCCCTTGTAGCATATCAAAGAAGTTTTTTCTTTAGAAGTTTGACACAGGGTTACACTTAGGTAGCAATAGATTCGATATCATGATGCCATTGATAATTTGAGAAACAAACGGGTTAATTACTCACCTCTTTGTAAGCCAATTGTAAGCCAATCCAAGACCTCATCCTACATTCAAGACCTTCTCCTTACATCATCCATGTCCAATTGTAAGCCAATCCAAACACCTTTACCTACTAAATTCCCCACCGACCCTTCCTTGCAACAACCGTTTGCTCAACCAGCACTTTTCTGCCAGCTTGTAGGTTCTCTACAATGTTTATTTTCCAGCAGGCTGGATATTGCCTTTGCCGTCAACAAACTTTGCCAACAAATGCATCAACCTTTACTTCTACATTACCAGCTCCTTAAACATGTCCTCCGCTACCTACAAGGAACACTAGACTATAGTCTATTTCTTCCTAAAATAGATTTTGAACTTACTGCCTTCTCCGATTCGGATTGGGCAGGCGACACGGTCTGTCAAGAAACAGACTACCGTTGCTAGATCTTCTACCGAAGTGGAATACCGCTCTCTTGCTGCAGCCGCCGCCGATCTCATCTGGATTCGTCGTTTGTGCAAAGACTTCAACATTTCCTTAGAGCAAACTCCCATTTTTTGCGACAATATTTCTGCAATGTCCATAGCCAGCAATCCAATTTTTTATGCTAGGACTAAGCATATTGAGATCGATCATCACTTTGTCCGAGACATCATTGAGGCTAAGCACATCGCTGTTCACCATATAGAAACTCAAGACCAGATTTCAGATATATTTACAAAGTCTCTATATCTCTCCAGGTTCCAAACACTTCGCACCAAGTTAATGGTTGTTCCGCCTATTAACTTGAGGGATATTGAAAAGAAGCCAACACTCTCCACTTCCTCTGAGCACCAACTAACAACAGCTGCTCTAGCCGCGCCTCACCTCTGACCCAGCAGCTCTCCCTTTTTTACTTTATGTAACAATCTACGGCAATTTAGACATTTACCCTTTTGCCAACTTATGTGTATTTATTCTCTTGTTATGCTACAGTAACTGATTATCCATGGTTTCATCTAAACAAGCTCATCTCTCTCCTTGTGTGTGTGTGTGTGTGTATATATATACTATTAATACACCATTTTGTAAAATATCAATTTTTAAAACTATTAGAAAATAACATTATGTTGGTGTGTGAATATAATATTTTTTGAAATTATTTTATGTATATATTAATTCATATATATTATTTATTTTTTATAATTAAAAAATTATGTAGCTCATCTTAATCTGTTGGTTGGGGGCTTTGACTACTAAACAAAATGTCTTGAGTTTAAAATTTACATATATGATGTGTGTGTGACAGTATGAGTTAGTTTTAATAGCTCAAATGTTAAAAAAAAAAAAAAAAAAATTTATTAAAATAAATTTTCCCATTGCCATGAACATTTTTGGACGTCCATAGGGTTTGGGGTTCTGTATCCTTTTCGTCCTCTTAATTACTTGCCGAGTTGCGTGTTTAGTAGTTCACTTCTATTTTGTTCCCATTCTTCCTCTTCTAGGTGGTGTCCATCTTTCTGATCAATTAAAGCTTCGAGGGAGATTTTAGGTTTACACCGCGACTTCCAAGTAGAGCCCGAAGGAATTGAATGATTTCCTGAAGGATACTCAAATGCCTTGAAGCGCTGGTACTTGAATAAGATAATTTCTTTTTTGCCTTAGATGTTTTCCCAATTATAATCATCTTGATTGGGAATTGGATTAGGACGCTTCGAACTTTTCCAATCCTTTTCTCTTGTCAAAATTGGAAATGTTGTCCTATTTTGAACTGCAGGAATGGATTGTGGATTTTTGTTGGAAGCCCTTTTCAAATTTTCATTTTGCTTGCTGTTTCTGAAAATTTGTGTGGTCATGCAGCTGAGTTCCTGTAATGTTTGTCAAGATGATGGTGGTTTGTTGAGCTCTGTTAAACTCTGTTCAATATTTCAGAAGTTACAGTTCATTTACGAGATACTTCTGTCATTAGCTGGTGCTATAGAAAATTTGATTAGTTAGGATTAGAGGCCCTTGTAGCATATCAAAGAAGTTTTTTCTTTAGAAGTTTGACACAGGGTTACACTTAGGTAGCAATAGATTCGATATCATGATGCCTTTGATAATTTGAGAAACAAACGAGTTAATTACTCACCTCTTTGAGGTATCGGGGGGCGCTTCATATGGTTCATGTTCGCTTAAGTAATGCACTTGGATTCTTTACATTGCTCTCCATCTTCAGTGCCATTCCTCCCATCTTCAATGGGGTTCTTCTTTTGGTAACTTTATCAAATTACCGCAAAATAGCTAAAATATCCATTACCATGAGATGATCTATGGGTCCTGGATGAGGCAAATTAAACAAATGCTTTGACAGATCTCTCCTTGTACACCTATTATTGCCTGGCCAAGTTAACCAAGTCACATTGTTATTGTGAACCGAGTCCAGGAAGTCACTAAACACTTGAACCATCCCGCTAATACCTTTTAGTCATCCAAAAAAGCATTTTATCAAAACCTCCTTAATGATCCAGTCGCTAAAAGAAATGATCTACTCGCGGACGAACTCGTTAATTGAAGTTGTCAATTCACCTAAGGCTACTTGCCCACAGATAATGAACCTGCCACTAATTTCGTCAAGGATCTTGCTAGAGAACTTAAATGAACTTGCCCACACTATTGGTACTTATCAAAAGTTATCTATGTATTTTGATAAACATTATTTAGAAAATCTTAGGTATTTTTGTAACAAGAATTATTAAACCTTCTAATGCATCTTGGAAGTAAAAATAACAATTAAAATGAGAAGAAAAATGTAGGAACAAAAGATAGAGCTAATTTTCTGATTTCTCCTTCAATAATAATGCAAGATACAATTGATTAACTATTCGAGAGGTAGACCAGCTCTCCCACAAACCCTAGTAGTAGCTAGGAACCTTAGACAAATCCTAAGAATAAAAGTCAGCAATAGCATAACCTCAAACCCTAGACAAACTCTCCCTTAAATAGCCATAACACATGATAAACATAATTGGAACATTCCTAATTAAAATCTCCCTAATTAAATCCTTCCTAACACTTAATAAACATAATTGAGAGATTTTGAGTACAAAAAGCCATAATTTGAAGGAGATAAAGAATGACATGAATACATAATACTCACAAGTGGCTTCCATAGTTTAAATTGAGGATATTAAAAAAATAGTGGATTAGCATCGTTGTATCAAGAGCTCAGAAGGCTAAATCTTTTTACCTATAAGTGAATGAATAGCCAATATGCTAATTTGCTCAATATAAATGAGTGACACAAAAAACTAATGTTTTAAAAAACGGGCTAGAATGGCCAACTTAATCGATTGAACCGTGAATCGATCTGCCAACCGGTTTGGTTCATTCCCAAAATTGAATTCGCAATGAACCTGTTATAGCCGGTTCGAACCAGCTATTTGGCCGGTTAACCTGCGAACCAGTGCCGGTTTTCAAAAACTGGTTGGCTTATTTTATATGAAATAATTAATTTTAAAAATGAGCTAGTATATAATTAAATTAGTTAATTTAATAAATGAAATATAAAATACTTAATAAATTAATTTAAATTTTATAAATTTTTATTTTAAAATACATATTAAAAGTTATAATAATTTCTTATTAAATAAGCACTAAGTATGCTTTTTCACATGGCCTCATCACTCCATGTGCCTTCTTTACTCATGTGAATTCAAAAAGCACTATAAACAATACAAATATATAGACTATAGTGCCTCTTAAGTGATGTATTGCACATGCACTAATAAAGATGTTCTCATGTTTACTGCACATGCATTATATATTTTTGCACATATTTATTAATTAAACTTTTATAATGTGAATAATATTTAATTTTTAGTTAGTAATATTTAAGCTTTTTATCTAATTAATTAATTAATTATATAGTTATATAATATAAAAAATTATTTATTCTTTAATAATAAATGATATAATATGAATTTATAAATGTAATTTATAATGTAAATTTTGTATATAATTTATAGATATAAATTTTATTTAAATCTATAACATAAATTAGAAATTATTTATATTAAATTTATAAACTTACATGTAAACTAATTTTATAATAAATATGAATTAAATTTAAAGATAAAATATTTAAATTTAAAATTATCAGATATATTATTTATTTTTTACCTACAAATTTACATTATTGCATAATTATTATATTATTATTATGTTATTTAGATGCCATTTAAATAATTTTGATATTTATTTCACATCCGATTAAGCCCTGATTGAACCATTGAATTTCTCCTCGTTTCGGTTCTATATCCGGTTCGATTTTCACAACCTTGCAAAAAAGATCCTTATGGTGGTTGCATGTTTGCTGCAGTTCAAGCGTTTTAAATTAACATTTGCTTAATCCTATCACAATAGCTGTTGTGATTTAGAGTAAGAATGAATTTAGCTGAAATTGGTAGGCCTTAAGGGGTGCACTAAATATGATAGGCCTTAAGGAGTTATCTTATTTAACTCGTTGATTTTTGTTGTTGTTCATTACAAGTTTTTATTCTGTTTGTCGCTATTTTCCCGGGTTTCTGTTATGGCCGCAGATGGTCACCGGCCATTTGTAGCCACCGCTCTGGTGAAGGATGATGTCCATGGTGTTTCCAAATATTCTGTAGTTTGCAAGGAAGATCGTCGAAATGGTGTATCATTTGTTTCTTCTTTTGATGAAAATCGTAGAAGGTTGTCTAAGGGAGGTCCTTTAGTAATCAAGGATGGAGCTATTCCGGTTATCAAAAATGATTTGCCTATTAGTGGTAAAGGTAATAATGTTTTGGTCGAGGGTTGCGTGAAAAGTGCTCGCTCTTCTGATTCTTTCAAAATTATTAATGGCGGTTGAAAGGGTGCTAATGACTCTGAAGCATCATCGTCATCGGGTATGAAAATTTTCGTTAATAGATTCGGGAATTTGAATTTTGCATTGGGTTTGAATAATCAATTGGGTTCGAATGGTAATATTGATGGAGTTAATTCAAAATTTCCTGGTTTCCTTAATGATGATATTGGCACTCCTGATTGTAAATTGCCGCTGAAATTGGTAAATTTATGGAATTTGCTGATAAGAAGTCGACTGCTTCTGTTGGAAATTGTAATAAATCTGATGAAGTTGCTAAGAAGATGATATCCTGGTTTAGAAGAAAAATTTGATAATACAAGGGTGTGGAATAAATGTCCTTATATTAAAAGTTTTCTTCAGTCGTTGATTCTTTGATGATAGAGAAGGGGGATTCTGTTAAACTTCATGTTGAGAATGAACTCGCTAATACTCAGAGGCTTTAGAAAGCATTGGTTGTCAAAGTGTTTGAGAAAAATATTCCTTTTAATCGGATTTGTTTTGAATTGAGGCGAAAGTGGGCACATTTTGGTCAATTTCATGTAACAATCCTAGGCCTTGAATGGATACTTTGCTCATTTCAATCTTCAGAAGCGATGGAAGTTGTTATGGCAGGTGGTCCTTGGTACGTGTGTGGCCACATTATAGGAATTGACAAGTGGTCTCCTAATTTTTCACCGGAATCTTTAAAGGGGTTGCCTTCTCCTATTTGGATAAGAATGCCTCATCTCCCATTGCATTGTTGGGATGAAATTAATGTTACTAGGATAGCTTCTAAGGTGGGAGTACCTTTAACACTGCCGTTGCCAGGTCCCAAGTCCTGGATGAGAAAAGTGGAGGGTTGCGTTAGGTAGTCGACAGCCAACGTAAAACTTGTCGAATAATAATGACATGAATCCTTTAAGAAATTGTGTTAATGCTAGGGCGTCCCCTGGAAGCGACGCGTTGTATGGCCTGAATACAGTTACAAGTGTGCAAGGGCCGCTGTACCGCCGCCCGGGTGCAGTGTTAAATAGGCAAGGGTTCCCACATCAAGGACGGATGTGGGCAAAGAAGCTAGTCCATAAAACTAAAATTAAGATAGGAACTTGGAATATAGGTTCCCTTACAGGAAAATTAATGGAATTAATAGATATTATGATTCATAGCAAGATAAATATTCTATGCATTCAGGAAACTAAATGGGTTGGAGAGAAGGCTAAGGAGATTGATAGTTTAGGATTTAAACTTTGGTATTCGGATAGGAGTTGTATTAGAAATGGTGTAGGCGTGATTTTAGATAAGAGTTTGAAGGATAATGTTATAAATATTAATAGAATTAGAGATAGAATTTTAGCTTTAAAGATTGTTGTTGATGCTAAGATTGTTAACATTAGAAGTGCTTATGCTCCTCAAGTGGGTTTGGATATGGATTTAAAATTAAAATTTTGGAATGATTTAGAAGAATTAATACAAAAGATACCTCTTGAAGAAAGAGTTTTTATTGGAGGAGATTTAAATGGACATGTTGGTAGAGAGGTAGATGATTTTAAAAGCATTCATGGTGGCCATGGGTTTGGAACGACAAATGAAGGTGGTAAGTCCATATTAGATTTTTGTTTAGCTTATGATTTTTTAATTGCTAATACCTTATTTAAGAAAAGGAATGAGCATCTCATTACTTATAAAAATGAATATAGTACAACTTAGATTGATTATTTTCTTATAAGGAAATTAGATCGTTTAGATTGCAAAGATTGTAAAGTTATTCCGAGTGAAAATTTATGTACCCAACATCGTTTATTAATTTTGGATTTGAAGATAATGGGGAAGAAAATAAAAAATAAAATAAAACGATTTTCTAGGATTGGATGGGGACATTTAAAGAATATTAACAAAAATATTTTTGAGAGTAAGATTTTAGATCTTAAGATTTTGTCTGTGCATGAGGATGCTAATGTTATGTAGGAAAAAGTGGCTAGTGATATTAAGAATATTGCAAAAGATGTGCTTGGAGTTTCAAAGGGAAAAGCTTCTAATAGTAAAAATAGTTGGTGGTGAAATCCAAATGTGCAAGAAAAGATTAAAAATAAGAAAATTTGTTATAAAAATTGGTTTAATTGTAAAAATTCTGATAATTGAAAATTATATAAAGAGGCACGTAAGGAATCTAAGAAAGCAATATGCGATGCAAAGAGTTTAGCTTTTAGTGATTTATATAATAGATTAGATACTAAGGAGGGAGAAAGATATATGTATAAGTTAGCCAAACAAAGAGATAGGAGTAGTAAGGATTTAGTTCAAGTGATGTGTATTAAGGATGAAGATCAAAAAGTACTTTTTTTAGAAGATGATATTCAACAAAGGTGGATGAGATATTTTGCTAAACTTTTTAATGAAGAATGTGAAAATATGATTGACTTTAGTGACCTTAGCACCCTAAATGAAATAAAGATTTCTGTTTTTATCGACGTATTAGTAAAATCGAAGTTAGAGAGGCTTTAAGGAAAATGAAGGGTGGAAAAGCTGTCGGACCTGATGATATTCCAATAGAGGTGTGAAAATGCTTAGGAAATGAAGGAATTTCTTGGCTTACTAAACTTTTTAATACTGTTTTGAAGACTAAAAAGATGTCAGATGAATGGAGAATGAGTGTGTTAATCCCTATTTTTAAGAATAAAGGTGATGCACAAGATTGTGCGAATTATAGAGGAATTAAGTTAATGTGTCGTACTTTAAATCTATGGGAACGAGTTATGGAGCATATGTTGCGGCGTGATACTAATGTTTCTCAAAATCAATTTGGATTCATGCCGGGTAGGTCTACTATGGAAGCCATACATTTATTAAGAGGTTTGATGGAGAAATATAGAGAGAGTAAGGAGGATTTACATATGATATTTATTGATTTAGAAAAAGCATATGATAAAGTTCCAAGAGAAGTTCTATGGAGAGTTCTTGAAAAGAAAGGAGTTAATAACACTTATATTCAAATCATTAAAGATATGTATGCAGGAGCTATTACTTGTGTTCAAACACAAGGTGGTTTGACCAAGTATTTCCCTATTTCTGTTGGATTACATCAAGGATCAGCCTTAAGCCCATATCTTTTTGCTTTAGTCATGGATGTTCTCACTAGACATTTACAAGAGGATGTACCTTGGTGTATGCTTTTTGCTGATGATATTCTTCTTGTTGATAAGACTAGAGAGGGAGTTGAAGGTAAACTAGAATTGTGGAGATCAACCTTAGAGTCTAAAGGTTTTCGTTTGAGTAGATCTAAAATGGAATATATGGAGTGTAATTTTAGTAATAATAGACCTAGTGAGGGGATTGTGACTTTGGCTGATCAAGTCATTAATAAGAGTACACGTTTTAGATATATTGGATCTATTATTCAGAGTGATGGTGAAATAGATGGGGATATTATCAGCAGAATACAAGTTGGATGGTTGAAGTGTAGGAATGCATCGGGCTTATTGTGTGATAGAAAAGCACCCCTCAAACTTAAGGGAAAATTCTATAAGATGGTGGTGAGACCTGCAATGCTTTATGGTGCCGAATGTTGGCCATTAAAAGAGAAGTATAATTCGAAGTTAAGTGTTGCAGAGATGAGGATGCTCAGGTGGATGAGTGGCTTTACCCCTAGAGATAGGATACGAAATGAGCATATTGGTGAAAAGGTTGGAGTAGCTCCAGTGGAAGATAAGATTAGAGAGAGTCGCCTTAGATGGTTTGGTCACATAAAACGGCGGCCTCCCGATGACCCGGTTAGGAAAGTAGAGGTCTTAGATTTGACTTATGTTAAGAAAGGTAGAGGTGGACCTAAAAAGACTTGGTTAGAAAATATTAGAAATGATCTTTCTTTATTAGATTTAAACGAGAATTTGACTTTTAACAGGACACAATGGAGAAAAATGATTCATGTAGCCGACCCCACAGTGGGATAAAGGCTTGATGTTGTTGTTGTTGGAGAAGGAGAGAATATGCCAGAACATGTGTTCAAATTCTGTTAGATAGACAACTTCCATTAGGTGCATGGGTTGAAGGTAATTCTTGCCCTTTTTTAAAGAAGTTTGAGTATGAAAAAATTTCAACTTTATGCTTCAAGTGTGGCAAAATTGGACATAAGAATAATGAGTGTTTGGAGTCTGATTCAGGTAGCAAGAAAAATTATGAAGCTGGTAAACAAAATTCTGATGCAGTTTTTTCTGAAAAATCCATTCCTGCTGACATTGATGGAAATTCTAAATATGATCCTTGGATTCATGTTAAGTATGGCAAAAAGAATTTCAAATCTTCTTCTGTCAAACCATATGGAGGCGGTGCTCATGAAAGAAATATTGTTTATAACAGTTTTAAAATCTCTGAAGGTGGTGCGGATAAATCTAGCAAATTCCAGGTTTCTGATGCAAATACTACTGGTAGGGCCTGTGGAGATTCTTTGAAAAATATTATTGTTAAATCTTCTAATGAAAAGGATGATTTAATTAAAACTGATCGGTTAAAGGATAATCTGAAGATTTCTTCATTGCAATCGGATTCTGGTATGGAAAAGTTTCTTCCTCTTCTATAATTCCTGTTGATGTTAATAAGTTTTCTGCTTTAAACGGCAGTAATGATGAAGAAGTGATTGATGAGGGATCTGTGAAAAAATTAACTGATAATGAAGTTATAGTTGATGCTAATATTGGGTTTGTTATGGAACCTAAATTTTCTCGTGTTGAAGGTATTTATGAAGGAAATTTGGGGGGAGTGAAAAGAAGACTTAGTAATAAACTTAAGTCTTTAGGCCCCGTCAAAATTCTTCCTAGAAATAGGAAATTTGATGTTTTGAATAGAGAAAGGAGTGGGGGCCTTCCCCTTTATTATAATTATGTCTTCTATTTCATTTTGGAATTATAGATGAGCTAGGAAAAGTGAGGCTTCTCTATATTTAAAAGAGTATGTGAAAGAATTTGATGTGTTCTTTGTTGGATTAGTTGAGACTAAACTATCTTCATTTGATAGAGTTGTTGTTATTAAATTTATTGGTATTGGTTGGGATTTTTTTCTCTTTCCCTTTGATGGTTTGTATGGTGGTATTCTTATTTTATGGAGATCTGATGTGGCTTCATTTTCTATAATTGATTCTTCTTGCCAATATGTGATTGGGGAGCTTACTGTTATAAATAAAGGGGTGTGGCAGATTTCAACTGTGTATGGGAGCAAATATATCTATAAAAGAAGAATTTTATGGAATAAATTGGAGTTGTATTCCTTCAAGAATATTCCTGCTATGATAGGAGGTGATTTTAGTTGTATTTTATCTCAAGAAGATAAAAAGGGAGGGAAGAAATTTATTTTTTCCTAAAAACCTCAGGAAATAAAGTTGTTTATGACCAATAATAACTTCCATGATGCAAGTGTTATGGGTCCAAAATTTACATGGTGTAACAATAAGGAAGGAGGTGCTCGGATCTTGGAAAGGCTTGATAGGTGTCTATTGAATTCAATTGCTATTAATATTGGTCATAGTTTAGTGGTCAGGAATTTGGCCAGAATTGCTTCGGATCATTGTCCTATTATTCTGAATATTATGAAAAATTCTTTTCATCGGAAATATTCTATCAAGTTTGACGACGTATGGGCTTCTTATCATTCTTCTTCAGCAATTGTTTCTAAATCTTGGTCAAAGCAGACGGTTGGTAATGAAGCTCAAATCCTCAACAAAAAAATTACGAGATCTCTGAAAGCGTTATATTTTTGAGTAAAGCTAAACTCAAAAATTTTCTACTTTTGAAGAAAAGTCTTAAAAAGGAAATTTTAGAGTTATAATTGGAGGAGTCTTCATCAGGTGGTTTATCTAATGATAAATTGTTTTTGCTTAGATCAAAGGTTCATGAATTAAATATTACTCTTGCTCGTTTGAGTACTTGGTGGAGGCAAAGAGCAAAAGTAAAATAGATGGAAGAGGGAGATTCTAATTCTAAGTTTTTCCATGCTTTTGCAAGTGCTAGAAGGAATGGAAATTGGGTTAATCAAATTAAGAATGTCAATGGGTTTATTGTTGAAGATCAGGTTGGCATTGAAGGAATTTTTTTTTATTTCTTTAAGAATAAGTGGCGGCATAGAAATTGTTCTCTTCTTGATTGGCCCCCTTCATTTAATGTTCTTAATGAAGATGATAGATTGTTGTTGGAAACTGATTTCTCAAAGGAAGAAGCTTTCGAAGTGATTAAGCATTTGGGTAATAATAAGTCTCTTGGTATTGATGGTATCACTAACTCCTTTATTAAAATTATTGGAGCATTATGAAGGATGATGCTTGGAAGGCAATAAATAAATTTTTTATTTTTGGAGAAATGTGTGATGATTGGAAGGATACATTAATTGTTCTCATTCCTAAAATTTAGAATCCTTCTGTTCCTGCTAATTACAGGCCAATTAGTCTTTGTATGTCTATTTATAAGATTTTGGCTAAAATTTTACTAAATAGACTGAAACTTGTGCTTTCAAAGCTTATTTTTGAAGAACAATCTGCTTTTGTGGAGGGCCATTCCTTAATTGATCATATTTTACTTTCTTAAGAAGTTTTTAACATATTCAGATTTTCAAAATCCAAGAAAGGTCTTGTAGCGGTCAAAATAGATATGGAGCAAGCTTACGATAACATAGGTTGGCCTATATTAAGACAAGTTTTTGAATATTTTGGATTTCCAAATAAATATTCTGAACTTATAATGGAATGTGTTATGGATCCTAGATACTCAATATTGGTTAATGGATACAATTCCTATTGGATTGAAGCCAAAAGTGGGTTTAGACAAGGTTGTCCTTTATCTCCTTACTTATTTATATTGTGTTCACAATTATTATCAAATGCTTGCAAAGAGGTGAGAAGATTGGAATTAAAATAGCTCCAAATGCCCAAAGAATATCTCATTTGCTATATGCAGATGATATTCTTATTTTTTATGAAGCCAAGTCTAGTAGTGTGAGAAAGGTGAAGAGAATCTTGAATGATTATTGCAAATGGTCTGGTCAAAATGTTAATAAGGAGAAATCCTTTATTCTATTTGGAAAATCTGTCAAAAAGAAGAAGAAAAAACAGATTGGACGGATTTTTGGTTTAAATCCTTCATATGAAATGAATTATTTTGGTATAAAAATTGTATTATGAAGATTTATTCATTCAGATTTTCAGAAGCTGATTGAGAAGGCATTGAATAAGCTGAATGCTTGGGGTTAATAGGTTTATATCTTTTGCAGGCAAATTTGTACTTGTCAAAGCTACGTTTCTCTCTCTTCCAGTGTTTCTATCTACCCATTCTTTAGTTCCTATGTGATTATTGAATGATCTTGATAAGATGTGCAGGAATTTTATTTGGCATAAACCAAATGGTAATTTTGGCCTTCATTATGTAGCTTGGAATGTACTTTGTAATTCAAAAAACAAAGGTGGTCGTGGTCTTCATTCAGCTGCTGATAAGGTGGTCCTTTGCGTGCTAAATTGGCATGGAATTTTATTGAAAATCCTAATGCTCATCTCAATAGAAATCTGGTTGCTAAATATGGGAAAAACATTTGGAATCCTGTTTTGAAGAGAGGGTGTTCATCTATATGGAAAATTATTGTTAATGGAGCTAAATTTTTTCAACCTATTGTGAGATGGTTCTACAGGTTCTTCTATTAATATACTTAAGGATGTATGGATTCTTGAAAGAAGCATTGATAGATGGCCTACATTTGTTGCTAATGATGTAGATATGGATTTATCTGTTCACAAACTTATATTGGATGGGGAATGGAAGTTGGAAGAACTGCGGATACTTTATGGTGAACATTTGGTGAATATTATTAAGCAAATTCAGATTCATCCTGATTTTTTGATAGATCAAATGGAACTCATATCCAAGATGTCTGGTAGATCCATTACTGCTTTGGCTTATGATGCATCAGTTGAAGAAGACATTGAAGAGAAGAACTGGTCCTAGTTAAAGAAAATCAAATTGAAACCTCGGGTGGAGGTTTTCTGGTGGTGTCTATACCAGAAGACAATTCCTACTAATGAGTTTCTCATGTACAGAAGATTATTGGATAACAATTGTTGTCCTATAGGGTGCCAATCTATTGAAACGATAGATCATATAACAGCTCAATGTTTGAAGCTTATCAAAGTTAAACATAATCTGAATAAATGGAGATTTCTAGTCCCGGTTTTAATCTCTTTTTTTGAATGTTGTGAGAATTTGAAGAGGCTAGCAAATAATAACTCTTTTATTGCTAATATGTATTGTAATGCTGTTTTCTTTTCATGGAAGAGTAGAAATAAAATAAAGCATGGAGGGATGAAAATAGTTTGGCTGGAATAGCTTCTAATGTTATCAGCTATGCTATTTCATCTCAAACCAATTCCAATAGGGAAAACTGGCTGGGGTGTTAATCAAACCAATCAGCTGTTTAACAAATTTTGGCACCCTCCTCCTGAATGGATAAAAGTTAACATTGATGCATCTTTGTTAAGATCAAATAAAGCAGGTATTGGAGGAGTATTTAGAGATCATAAAGGAAAATTTTTGTTGGCATTTGGTTTTAGCAGTTTACATTGGGATATAGCTCAGTTGGAGTTAATGGCGGTTCATTCTTTGAAGGGAATTGTGCAAGGATGGATGCTTCAATACAAAGGTATTATGATTGAAGTTGACAATCATAATATTATCAAGCTTCTTCAAGATTCTATGAGAAGAGGAAATTGGGAAAATGAAGATGGTTGGAATATTGATTTGTATTTCGTAAAAGATTTTAGTCAAGTCTTATTTCATTTTTCTGATAGAAATTATAATAAGTTAGCTGATTATTGTGCTAACTATACTATTTTTGGTGATTTTTTTTTGATGACATTAGTTGTAATAATATTCCTCCTTGATTTATTTCTTTGTTAAATGCGGAATGTGATAGATTTTCTATCATTTAGTAGGCTGTATTAGGTTTCTCTTTTAATGCAATTTGTAATTTCTCAAAAATAAAACTTTGTTATTTCATGATTTTAATTTTTATGTTTAATATTAGTCCAGTTCCCTGTTGTTTATTTTACAAGTTCTGTTCCTTGTGGTTCTATTGAATTCAAGCCCCCTGTAATTTGTTTAAGTTTTGTGCGTCGTCAGTTCGAATTTCGGCAGCCTCCCGGCATCTCCCCCGTTTAGGGAAAATTTGGGGAGTCTTAGCCTTTCCACCACGTCAAGAAAGTAGTGTATGGTCGGTGTCGGGTGACACCGCAGCCATAGTATTCAATCCCACCACGTTAGAGAAAGGCGTGCATGGGTCTTCAAGGGTATCTGTTTGAAAATGCACGATTTTTCCGTGCAGACACTGAAGCTCGTACACGTGTACTTAATTTTTAACCCGCCACACTAAGACAAGCATGCACAAGGCTCACCTGCCTCGTTGCAAGCGCCGCACCAGGTTCTCTCCCACCACGCTAGAGAAAATCATGCATAGATGATTTTCCGGTGCATCGTGAGCGCCGAAAATAAGATTTGAGGAGTTTTGAGTTCAAAGATTATACCTTAGTGACGAGGTGATGACAGCGACGATGTACATGTTGAGGCGACGACAGCGGCGAAAATGCAAAAAATTCTCTTTTTTTCCTTTTTTTTTCTTTTCTTTTTCTTTTTTTTTGTCTTTTTTCTTATCTCTCTTCCTTTTGTTTTTTGAAAGCTCTCTTCTCCTTTTTTTTCTACTATACAGTTATATTATATTATATTATGTATGTATATGTATGTATGTATGTATATATATATATAGAGAGAGAAAATAGAGTATAGGAGTTTTAGAGATAGAGAGAGAGGTGGGCTCTATGTTGGAGAGGTTTAGGTGGATGTTGTAGTGGATGAGTTATGTGAGAGGAGAACTTTTAAGTGGATTGGAGTGGCTAGATTGCTATTAGGTAGAGAAGGGAAGTTGCTGTGGTTTTTAAACATAAAGAAGACAGTGAGGGATTCGGGTGAGGGAAAGCCGGGTGAGCGTAGGTGGGAATAGGATTGGACAGGGAAGATCGGCATCGTGAAGTGCCTTGCTTGAGGAAGGAAGCAGGATTAGAGATGGGAAGGGATCGGCGGATCGGTGTTGTGGAGTCGGATTGGAAGGAGCGGCTTGCTCGTGTGAGGGAGATATTGGGTCAGAGAGCTCGAGATTGAACTATGGACAGGAAGCTGAGGTCAGTTTAAAGTCGGTGTGGGTTCGATCGGAGCTTGGCATGACTGGGATCGGCAGGATCGGAGGGGCTGTAGCTAGCATCGGGTAGAGGAAGGAAGAATCAGGAAGAACATACAGAGGCTGGTGCTCAGCCGAGCTTGTGATCCGGATTTGGTGCTAGAGACTTTGATCGAGTGCGGCTTAGCAAGGGAATGCAGGAATCGGGGGCTGAGAGTTCGGCTACAGGCCGATGGCTAATAGGGAAAAAGGGATCGAGAGGTGCATGGAAGTTCATGTGATCGTGTGGCACAGTGGATTGGCCGAGCTTAGAGGCTTCGGGTGTGGGGAAGTTAGTGGCTGATTGAGCCTTGCAGCTGGAACAGAGGTGGCGATCGAATAGAGGAGGAGAGTCGAAAGGGTCTGCGATAGATGGAGGCTGTGGGTTGAAGTCGAGCAAATGAGTCGTGTGTGAATCGTCGATTGGGGCGCCGGGCTCAGTTGTTGGATCAGAGCGGGAGTTCGATCGGAGAGCACGGGAAGATTGGGTTGAAGGTGAGGAGGATTCGATCGGCTGTTGCTTGCGGGATTAGGCCAGTTTGGGGCTACAGCAAGTCGGTAGGGCATGAGGAAGCGGGCTGGTGTAGATCGAACGTTGGCTACGGCCGGTGTAGATGGAGCGTGAATGCCTGGAGTTCGGCGAGCTCGGGATCGAAGCAAGCCGTGGAGGTGGAGGTGTCAAAGGGTTTGAGAATCGGTCATGGGTTGTGTGTGTGGGAATCAAATGGATTCGATGGAGGCAAGGTCAACTACCCATGTGGAGTTGAGTGTGGAAGAAGCAGGATCGAATGATTCACCAGTGAGGTGGAGTTCGGTGAAGGGAGGCAGGAGGCAGATCGCAGATCTGGCTCATAGCGGGCATTGTCTTGTGTGAGGGAACTAGAAACGAAGGCGCTTCATCTTCATTTTATTGACGCGAGCAGAAGCACGATCGAGACACGGGGCTTGCGCAAGAAATGCGAGAGGCGACGTAAATGGCATTGGACTGCAGGTAAGCGAGATTTACGGGATTTCTGGAAAGCTCTGACTCTTGTGTGGAGGTCAACATTAATATTAATTTAATTGATTTAATTATTTAAATATGATATCAATTGAATCGGTCGGCTCTTAAAAACTGTGATAGATTGGTTGGTTGAATTGGTGGTTCAAACCGGTTCACACGATTTGATGTTGGGTCGATTTTTTAGACAGACTGAATCAACCATATGACTGGTTCACGATTGAACCTATCGAACTGGCCGGTCCGATCTGATTTTCAAAATCATGCTCTCATCACTTACAGGGCTTCATTAGAATAATTATTGTAGTTTGTTTTCTCACCTTCCCCATCATCACTTGTAACAATATCATCCTAATATTCTTCATCATCTTCAATCCCAATTAGTTTCATCTTTTTTGATCATTAAATTCCAATGAGGATATTATTTAAATTAAAGGTTATATTACCTTTTATAATTTTTATTGCATAAAATCTTATACTAACAGTTTTTTTTAGTTACTTATTGAATTTTCTTGATAGTATTTCTTCTTCCATAAAAAAAAGTTAACATTGTGACCTTTCTTTTATAATTGTGGTGATGAAATTGTATTTTTATTCTCCATAAATCATACTTTATCTACTGACACATCGTTACTAATCAAGTATTGATAACAACAACAACAAGCCTTTATCCCACTATATGAGGTCGGCTACATGAATCCTTTTTATCCATTGTGTCATGTTAAGAGTCAAATTCTCATCTAAATCTAATAAAGAAAGGTCATTTTTAATATTTTCTAACCAAGTATTTTTAGGTCTACCTTTACTTTTCTTAACATAAGTCAAATCTAATACATTTACTTTCCTAATCGGGTGATGAGGACATCCGACCGTGGAAAGTTTATCAGAGACGAGGCCGACGATCTATGGCCACGATCGCACCGATTTATTTTTGAGTTATCATATGTATTTGATTTATTTATTCTTTTTTCCATTTCTACCATCACTTGAGGGAATAGTGGTTTGTGACCCTTAGGGACATGTGTGTCTTTTATTTCTTCATTGTAAACCCTAGTTATTTGTAACCCCTCCTCCTCTTTGGAGAGACGAATGATTATTAATACAAGAAATTTCTGCACTTGTGTTTGGGAGAGCTTGAGAGTTCTTGGAGAGATTGAAGTCCCTAGATGAGCGCATCGCAATACCCACCAACCGCAGGAAGCGTCTGGGTTCATGGTCAACCTCCTCCTTTTCCTTCCTCCCTCTCTCGGCCAAACGGCACCACCCCCACAATCCCGACTGGCCATCCCCTCTCCCAACTCCAAGCCGTCGGCCATAAGGCCACCCCCATCTCCATCCAAACCGCCGGCCACCACTTTTCCCCATCCCAATTACCGGTCACGACCTCCCTCCATTCCAACTGCCAGCCCTAACGCCTCCTAACCCCAAGCTCCACCCCTCCTATAGCCGCTGGCCTCTTCACCTCAAACCCTAGCCGCCATCAATCACTTCCTCGTCCATTGAGCAAGAGTTTTCTCTAGCCTTTATCACTTTCCTAAATTAGACCATGATAAATTTGGAGGGATAATTAATTCAATTTTGAACCAATTTAAAATTTGAAATCTTTCCAAATTAACATGAATTAAATTAGGAAAGTCCCATCAATCAATCCAATTTGTATTTGAATTTGAATCATAAGGAGGAGCACATTAAATCCTCTTTCCTAAATCAAATAGCTAGAATTGGAAACCCCTTTAATTCTCAATCTCTTTTCCCTCCATGCCTGGCCGGCCCCCTCACCCTCTCTCCTATCTAATTAATACATCCAATTAAAACCTCCAATCAACCCATTAATGCCCCCCATGACCAGCCGCCCCTTTTCCCTCTCTCCTTTTATTATTCTATCAATTGCCCTCTTCCCAAGATAGCTCCTACCCCACGATCCTCTTCCTCCAAGTTGCTGTCCAGGTTTTTTGGGCATTATTAGGCTGCTGTCCAGAAAATTTCTATAAAGATAAGTTGCTGTCCTGCTGTCCAGAAAATTTCTGTAAAGATAAGTTGTTGTCCTGCTATCCGGAAATCCACACTGCTGTCCAGAAATTCAGTTTTAAGACTTCTCCTAGCTGTCTTGAAATTTCAGCCAAGGTTGCTTGCTATCCCAACATCCGGAGGTCCGTTGTGTGCTGTCCAGAATTTCCCGCTTGCTATCCAAAGATTCCAGCACAAGATAGTTTGCTGTCCACCTTCCAGAGCTTGCAAAATTGCTGCCCAACAGTATCCAGAAGGTTCATGTTGCTTTCCTCTCTTTGTCGGCATCCAAAACGATCACACCGGAGCTTTGTATCCTCCTCCTCTGGGTAAACTCTTCCCCTTTCTCTTTTACCTACTTACTCTCCCTTGATTGTGGCATTATTTAGATTGTGAAAGCTTTCTCCGTAAGCCAAATTATTTCGAGTATGAGTGAATAGACTCTAATAGTGCTTAATCTTATTGTTAATTTAGGGATTTCTTTTGAAACTCCCCCATGCTTTGCTAATCTTGATTAGAATTGATTATTCGTGTTCCTAAACTCTTACATATAGTTTGGCTTAAGTTTTAATCATCTTTCTAATGTTCTAACCTTGTTTAAATCATCGGAAGTAAGCATAACTGTTATTGCTCTAATTCAGAAGGCATGTACTTTCAGCATTACATAGTTAATCACTTAGTTCTACATCACCAGGTCATCGGAAGGCCACCGTTTTACGTGACCAGACCATCTAAGGCGACTCTCTAATTTATCTTCCACTGAGCTACTCCAACCTTTTCAAGTACATGCTCATTCATATCCTATCTCTTAAGAGTAAAGCCACTCATCTACTTGAGCATCCTCATCTTTGCAACACTTAACTTAATATTATGCTTCTCTTTTAATGGCCAACATTCTGCACAATAAAGCATTGCAGATCTTACTGCCATCTTATAGAATTTCCCCTTAAGTTTGAGGGGGACTTTTCTATCACACAACAAGTTCGATGCATCCCTCCACTTCATCCATCCAACTTGAATTCTACTAATAATATCCCCATCTATTTCACCACCACTCTAAACAATAGACCCAAGATAACTAAAACGAGTACTCTTATTAATGACTTGATCGCTCAAAGTCACGAATCCCCCACTAGATCTATTACTACTAAAATTATACTCTATGTATTCGGTTTTAGATCTACGCAAACGAAAATCTTTAGACTCTAAGGTTGACCTCCATAATTCAAGTTTACCTTCAACTCCCTCTTTAGTCTTATCAAAAAAAAGAATACCGTCAGCAAAAAGCATACACCAGGGAACATCCTCTTGCAAATCTCTAGTAAGAACATCCATGACTAAAGCAAAAAGATATGGGATTAAGGCTGATCCTTGATGTAATCCAACTGAAATTGAAAAATACTTGGTCAAACCACCTTGTGTTTGAACACAAGTAACAGCTCCAGCATACATATCCCTAATGACTTAAATATAAGCATTATTAACCCTTCTTTTTTAGAACTCTCCATAGCACTTTTCTTGGAACTTTATCATATGCTTTCTCTAAATCAATAAAAATCATATGTAAATCCTCTTTATTCTCTCTTTTCTTCTCCATCAAACCTCTCAATGAATGAATAGCTTCCATAGTAGCCCTACCTAGCATGAATCCAAATTGATTTTGAGAAACATTAGTGTCACGCCGCAACCTATGCTCCATAACTCTCTCCCATAGTTTTAAGGTATGACACATTAACTTAATTCCTCTATAATTCGCACAATCTTGCGCATCACCTTTATTCTTAAAAATAGGAATCAACACACTTATTCTTCACTCATATGGCATCTTTTTAGTCTTCAAAATAATATTAAAAAATTTAGTAAGCCAAGAAATTCCTTTATCTCCTAAGCATTTTCACACCTCTATTGAAATATCATCAAGTTCAACAGCTTTTTCACACTTCATTTTCTTTAAAGCCTCATTAACTTTGGTTTTACTAATACGCCGATAAAAACAAAATTTTTATTTTCATTTAAGGTGCTTAGGTCACTAAACTCAATCGTATTCTCATAATCTTCATTGAAAAGTTTAGCAAAATATCTCATCCACCTTTGTTGAATATTCTCTTCTAGTAAAAGCACTTTTTGATCTTCATCCTTAATACACTTCACATGAACTAAATCCTTACTACTCCTATCTTTGTTTAGCTAACTTATACATATATCTTTTACCCTTCTTAATATCTAATCTATTATATAAATCATTAAAAGCTAAAATTTTTGCATTACAAATTGCTTTATTAGTCTCGTTACGAGCCTCTTTAGATCTTTTCCAATTATCATAATTTTTATAGTTAAACCAATTTTTATAATAAATCTTCTTATTTTTTTATCTTTTCTTGCACATTTTGATTCCACCACAAACTATTTTTACTATTAGTAGTTTTTCTCTTTGATATTCTAAGCACATTTTTTGCAATATTTTCAATATCACTAGCTACTTTTTCCCACATAATATTAGCTTCTTCATCCACAGACAAAACCTTGAGATCTAGAATTTTACTCTCAAAAATATTTTGTTATTATTCTTTAAATGCCCCCATCTAATCCTAGAACAACGATTTACTTTATTTTTTATCTTCTGTCACTTCATCTTAAAGTCCAAAACTAATAAGCGATGTTGGGTGCATAAACTTTATTCGAAATAATTTTACAATCTTTGCAATCTAAACAATCTATTTTTTCATAAGAAAATAATCAATCTGAGTTTTATTATATCCATCTTATAGGTGATAATATGCTCATCTCTTTTCTTAAATAAGGTATTAACAATTATAAAATCATAAGCTAGAAAAAAATCTAATATGGTCTTACCACCTTCATTAGTTGCTTCAAAGTCATAGCCACTATGAATGCTTTTAAAATCATTTACCTCTCTATCAACATGTTCATTTAAATCTCCTTCAATAAAAACTCTTCCTTCGAGAGGTATCTTTTGTATTAATTCTTCTAGATCATTCCAAAATTTTAATTTTGAACACATATCCAAATCTACTTGAGGAGAATAAGCGTTTATAATATTAATAATCTTAGCATCAATAATAATCTTTAAAGCTATAATTCTATCTCCAATTCTATTAATTTTTATAATATTATCTTTCAAACTCTTATCTATAATCACACCTACATCATTTCTAGTACGACTCCTACCAGAATATCATAGTTTAAATCCTAAACTATCAATCTCCTTAGTCTTCTCTCAAACCCATTTAGTTTCCTGAATGCATATAATTATTTATCTTCCTATGGATCATAATATCTATTAATTCCATTAATTTGCCTGTAAGTGAACCTATATTCCAAGTTCCTATCCTAATTGTAGTTTCATGGACTAGCTTCTTTACCCACATCTGTCCATGATGTGGGAACCCTTACTTATTTAACACTGCACCTGGGCGCCGGTGCACCGACCCTTGCTCACTTGTTGCTGTATTCAGGCCATATAATGCGTTCCTTCCAGGGAACGCCCTAACATTAACACAATGTATTAAAGGATTCATGTCATGATTATTTGATAAGTTTTACGCTGATTGTCGACTACCTAACGCAACTCTCAACTTTTCTCATCCAGAATTTGGGACCTGGCAACGACAGTGTTACTAATCAAGTATTGACACAACAACAACAACATCAAGCCTTTGTCCCACTACGTGGGGTCGGCTACATGAATCCTTTTTCTCCATTTTGTCCAATTAAAAGTCAAATCTCGTTTAAATCTAATAAAGAAAGATTATTTCTAATATTTTTTAACCAAGTCTTTTTAGGTCTGCCTCTACCTTTTTTAACATAAGTCAAATCTAATACCTCTACTTTCCTAACCGGGTCATCGGAAGGCCGCCGTTTTATGTGACCAAAAAGGTGACATTCTCTAATCTTATCTTCCATTGGAGCTACTCCAACTTTTTCATGTATATGCTCATTTCATATCCTATCTCTAAGGGTAAAGCCACTCATCCATCTAAGCATCCTCATCTCTGCAACACTTAACTTAGTATTATGTTTCTCTTTTAATGGCCAACATTCGACACCATAAAGCATTGCAGGTCTCACCACCATCTTATAGAATTTTCCCTTAAGTTTGAGGGGGACTTTTCTATCACACAACAAGCCCGATGCATTCCTCCACTTCAAACATCCAACTTGAATTCTGATGATAATATCCCCATCTATTTCACCATCACTCTGAACAATAGATCCAAGATATCTAAAACGTGTACTCTTATTAATGACTTGATCGCCCAAAGTCACAATCCCCTCACTAGGTCTATTACTACTAAAATTACACTCCATATATTCCGTTTTAGATCTACTCAAGCGAAAACCTTTAGACTCTAAAGTTGACCTCCATAATTCAAGTTTACCTTCAACTCCCTCTCTAGTCTTATCAACAAGAAGAATATCACCAACAAAAAGCATACACCAAGGTACATCCTCTTGCAAATGTCTAGTGAGAAAATCCATGACTAAAGCAAAAAGATATGGACTTAAGGCTGATCCTTGATGCAATCCAACCGAAAATAAAATTTCATTTTATTTTATTCTACATTCCTCCATCCATGGCTAATCAAGTATTGATAGGAAAATAAACTTTTATTTGATAATTCTAAAGTTACATATGACGGGGGTCCTTATAATCTCAAAAGACTTGATAATTAGTAATTTCTCAGAATACTCCAAGATCTGATCAAATGTTAGAAGTTTCAATTTAACATACTTCGATTTCCAAGAAAAAATAGTAAACTTTCAATTTAGCCGAGGTAAGCCACTCTCTCGATTTACCGACTTACAGATATGGGATCTCCAAAGATAACAAGACTCAGGTATTTGGTTAGAGTTGGATTGCAGAGTGAACAAGGAAAGCCCCCAGTTAACTAAATCTACACTAGAAAATTGCATAGGGAAGCAAGTAACATCGATTCAAACTTCCAACGACATATAAGGCAATTGTTTATATAGCAAACACATCAATGGTTAGGCGCCCGAATTCAACAACATCAATTAGACAACACTTTCTTACAAGGAAGACAAAGCACGTGCAATACAAGGCATCAACGATAACAATAGTGAGCTTCCAAATTAGTGGATTGGCATACTAGACATATGTTGAAGCATGGAATCATAGGGAACTATGTTAGGGAATCTGACAAGGGCCGAATCGATACAACTTGCAGTGATGAATCAAATTCATCAACATAATCAAAGCAGTGGTGAGCACATCTTGTTCTTAGCATCATCATCATCATAGACATGTTTTATAAGAAAATATAGTAGTAAAATATAAACTAAGTCTTTGAATCAACTAAAAAAATATCAACACACGATTTTCATTCCCTAGGATTTTCAAATTTACATCATTCTACCCTATTTGAAAATTTTTGCTCGGACTAATTAAGTATTTGATATCTTTCTTGAAGTTTAAATAAAACTATCATACTTCAATTAGTAATGGATGCAATCTCTGTATGCAAGATAACTTCTAGAATAAGATGAGTGGATTTGACTGACAAGGTGTTGAATTTGAATTCATAAATAAATGATGGGAAGAGAGAATAATCCACAATATTGATAGCATGTTCATAAAATTAAGTCAAATCAACGTTAAAGCATGAAATAGTACTTGAGCTTCCTAGATTTTCCATTTTAAAAGTATTTTTTTCTAATACATGTAAGATTTTATATAGCCTCACCTTTCATTCGTTTAATTTCTTAGAAGTTATCATTGAAAGCCTATCAAAATTTAGATGTATCATTATTTTATCTCCTAGTTTAAATTTCACATATCTCTTGCTCACATTATAAATGGATTGACTTATAATTTCACAATTAATAGCTAGTTTTTTACTAGTATCCTCATACAAATAAGATAATAATGCAAATTATATGAAGCAAATGATAAAATGTTAAAATGACTAGATGTGTCCTGTTTGAGGCTAATAATGATTTGCATATCTTAGATGAGTGTGACGCTTGATTTTTGCACCCAATCTTGAGTGTATATGTGGCAAAAGACTATTAAGATCAGAGTCCTCATATGAGGTAGCGATTGGGTAAACTTAACAGGGCAGGTCATACCTGGAAACTTGGCCCTAAACTAACTCCCAGTGAGCAATTGCTAGGTTATGATGATCTTCTGTATAGAAGTATGCCTTTCGACCCATGTTTCCCAAGTTGTTACCTGCCACCTTTGAGCTGATGACCCCAACTCTTGATGCCTGCTACTTGCATCTGATTAGTACTAACGGCTTTTAGATTACATAATAATTAACCCAATGTTAGAAAAGAGACTGTCCTCAATTCAGGGACAAGTATGATGAACTACAAAATAACTGTAAAAGAGATCAATAATCACAAAAATGAACATCAATATTTAGATGGTTGGTTTGACTAAACTTGCGTCTACGATTGCATATAGATTCAATAATCTATTAAACTTTAAAAAATAATATATGAAGGATTACACTTCATATAAATTTGGAGATATTGACAAAGATACCACTCTGGCTAAGAGAAAATACTTTCACTTGTTATAAAGATAAGAGTTAGTTGTGGAGGAGGAGATTCTGATGGTACTCCAGTTACTCTCTTATCCTTTCTTTACATTAGTTCAAATGAGAGCTTTTTATTGCTATAACAGTATAACAAATAGCTTATTAGCTTCTCTTTTGAAGAAGCCTAAGAACTCTCCTTGCAATCACCCAAAAAAAATTATTTCTTTCTTTCTTGAATGACACCCTTCTCTTCTCTCTTCCTCTTTGTCTCCTCTCTTTGTTTGTTTTTATTGTGGGATGCATTAACATAAGGCAACCATCTCCTTATATGATACTTAGACATTGTAGGTAGCATGTTTGAATTTAATGAAGCTTAGGTTTGGCTGTCGTGTCTTGAAAAATCAAGTGTAAATGAATTAATCTTGAGTGAGGTTAGCTGCCATTTTGAAAAATTGTGAATTGAGTTACTCAGCTGTTGAATGACTGTTAAGTTGCTGGCCAGCAATCTTGAAAAACTAAGATAGTTACTAAAACAAAGTATAAAGATAGTTTATGCCGGGTAGGTCTACTATAGAAGCTATACATTTGTTGAGAGATTAGATGGAGAAGTGTAGAGGGAGTAAAGAGGGTCTACATATAATATTTATTGATTTAGAGAAAGCATATGATAAAGTTCCAAGATAATTGCTCTGGAGAGTTCTAAAAATAAAGAGTTAATAATGCTTATATTCAAGTCATTAAGGTGTGGGCTCCGAAAATTCGGCCCCGGCCTCCGCCCGACTTTTTGCTTTTCGAGGGGGGAGTTTTAACGAACTAAGTTCCGGGGTAAATTTTGGAAGGCAGATGAGATAGTAGATTAGACACTACCCAGAGATTTCGCCCTCATTTTGCGAGGACTTTATGATCTGAGTTCTGGTTTCCTATAGGCGCAAGCCCCTATAGTTAATTACCCCTCCCGGTAACGAGAGAGAACTTTCGATTAAGGCTAGTCATCAATCAGATACGTATAGATACGTGCATCTGGCATATAGTAGCAGCAATGGGTTGAAGGTTTGAAAGTTTGATGATTCGAGAATTTGGAAAATTGGGAGATTTGGAGATTTAATATTTAAAATTGAAAATTGCACCATCTTGCACTTAAAGCGGATGGTGGGGGAATGGATGATAGACCCGATCAAGATCCCATGGTTCCGTCGTCCCGGGCCATCGTGGTCCCTGGTCTACTTAGTCAGAGGAGGTAGTCGACCCAACCTGACAGAAGGATCCTTGTCGGCAGCCATGGGTTGCTTCGTCCAAGGGTACCTTGTAGACCTGGGGTGGATGTTTGTCTAAGGGGACAAATTTGAATCCACCTTAGCTAACAGAGGGCTTTGTGCCCTATTGATCATATCCTATTGATTCATATCTCAAGGATTTGATGCCATTGGGGAGCATACGGGCTCTGGCCATAACCATAATATAATGGTGCCATTTGGCGGCGACCACCTGGTTCAGAGGGCCCCGAGTCATAACCGTTTATCCTGCAGTGCCATTTGGCGGCGAAACTGCCGGTTAGAGGACTCGTACCACGTCCTTGCTGGCAGGAGATTATTTGAGAATGGATCCTAGTGATATTTCGACTAGGCACTAGCTCTATGTGAGCTAAAGTAGTTTTCGACTTGTCCACCTCGGCAAACTGTTGCGGAGGGTGGATGAGTTTTGCTTTAAGTATTTTGATGATTGAATTTAAATTTTAAATATTTTTGGATTTTTTGGAATGATTTGGATGGCATTTTGAAATATTTGGAATGGACCCCTCCGGTTGAGATATGCATTCAACACGGCCATCATCGGGGCAGAAAGAGGTTATTTTATTTGTGGATTGAACCCTGTCAACTCTATCAGAGTGCTGACAGAGGATCGGATTTCGTAGGCTTTATGCCTTTGTTAGTGAATTCTCTTGATTATAAGCCTTGAAGGCCTAATATGAACTATAAAACAAATATTTCGGTCGACCTCGCGACCTTATATTTATTTAATAGTTCAAGCCGTGTCAACTCCTATCTACCTGAATAGAAGGATCGGGATCGGACTTGAATTCACTTATTGACCCGCGCAGCATCCCTAGACGTCACGTGTGTTCTCAATAACACGCTCGTCGGGGCCCATGCGGTATTTGGGGGCATTTTATAATTATTAATTGAACCTTGTCTACTCCTATCTACTTGTATAGGAGGATCGGGTTCAAATTTATTGACCCGCGCAGCATCCCTAGACGTCACGTGTGTACCAATAACACGCTCGCCGGGGCCCATGCGGGTTGTATGGTTACACGTGTCCCTTTTGTGTTCCTATGTGTATACAAATTAAGTTGCACGTGCGGGGGACATTAAAATATTTATAAACGCCTTCTGTCCACTTGCATGAATGTTGTGGATCCGGTGGCATGGCGTTGTAGCTTGTGGACGTCTTCTGTCTGCTTGTATGAAGGTTGCAGATCCGGTGGCGTGGCGCTGAGATTTCATTTGAGGATTTGTACGCCTTCTGTCTGCTCGCATGGGTGTTGCAGATCCGGTGGCGTATTGTAGCAGCTTGGGGATTGAACTGTTTGCTGCATTGTACAGGTAGACTGTCGTGCACTAGTTGCTTACTGCAGGGGGATTATAGTGCACTAACGAATCTCCTGCTTTCTTTCGCAAGAGCTTGGGTTTGTTATGGAGTTTCCTTATTTTCTTCATATCCGCCTTTCACCAATCTCAGATGGTTTAAAAGTGTTTGTTTGCAAGGAGGGATCTTTCACCGTCAATTAACAATATTGCCTTCTTCAATCAACAGGCACCGTAGGGACCGTTGTAGGAGTCTATTACATTCTTTGTTTGCGCGCGTTGGAGTCTTGTAGTGTGACTGTTTGTACCTCGATGTTGGTGACGAGGATGTTGCAATATCCTTCCTACAAGAACTCGTGGGTGTTCGCATTTGTTGCATCTTGGTCACATTTATTTACGAGGATCAATATATTTCATGTAACATTGAGTTAACTGTTCTTGTAGCTTACGTTCCCTCGCATACGATTCAAGCTTTGAGTTCCTTGTATATGTTTGATTCCAAATTCAGTTTCATTCAGACTTGAATTCATTCAAGTCTTCTACCGCCATATCGAGTTCATTCGGATTTGAACCTTATGCTTGCAAATTCAAATTTTACTTTGCATAAGTTCTTGTTATCCACATCTTGTTCCAGTTTGAGTTCGGAGTACATGTTCACGAGTCTACTGTTGACTTGTCTGAGTCCTTGTTCAAATTCACTTGAAGTTCAAATATGGTTCAAAACTTGAGTACAAGTCTTGTTGTCTAAATCAAGTTCATGTCCACATCTTGTAAGCTTCCTGCAGTCAAGCTGAAAGTTCTTGTTGGTGTTCAAACCAAGCAAGTCAAGTTTGAATCAAGTTCTTTGTTCATTTGAGTTCATGTCTTATATCATTTTTGCTCGACTTTGAGTTCAACATTCATTTCAATGTTTAATTGGAATGAATCCCCCACGGTTCAACATTGATTCAAATTTTATTCTTTGTATATGTTTGAGTCCAAGTTCAGTTTATGCTTGAGTTTAGACCCAGTATGAGTCTTCAATCTTCATTCAAGTCTCCTGTAGTCCTTGAAAATTCAATCTCTTGCTCAAACTATTCAGGCCAAGGCTGAAGTTCCCTGCCCTTAGTTCTTTTAAGCTCAAATCAAGTTTTGTTTGCTTGAGTCTAGATTGTTCAAGTCATGGTTACTCAAGTCATCATTTTTGTTCAAGTGATTGTTCAAGTTCAAATATGGGTCCATATCCATTGTAGTCTTGTTCTACTCAAGTTCAAGTCTGAATCAAATTTGAATTTCTTCATCATTCGAGTTTGCATTTAGTCTATTTAATGTTCAATTCAAGTCCCTTGATGTCCAAATCTTGTTCAAGTATGGTTTCAAATTCACCCGAAATTTCGGCAGCATTCCGGCATCTCCCCCGTTTAGGGGAAACTACGGAAAACTGGGCCTTTCCCACCACGCTTAAGAAAGCGTGTATGGTAGATGCCCTCTTTCGAGGACACCGCGGCCGTGTAAAGTCTTCAATCCCCCACCACGCTTAAGAAAGCGTGTATGGGTCTTCGACGTACCTGAAAAGGAAAAGCATTTGTTTCCCCGCGAGCGGGTACTTAAGATCGTCCCCACCACGCTAAGAAAAGCGTGTATAGGGCCTACCCGCCTCGTCGTAGGTGTCGCACCGGGTTCCCTTCCCACCACGCTTATGAAAGCGTGTATAGGCGGTTTGCCTGCTCGACACGAACGCCGAGGATAGGATTTTGAGGTGATTACCCGCCTCGTTGTAGGCGCCGCACCGGGGTCCCATCCCACCACGCTTATGAAAGCGTGTATAGGCGGTTTTCCGGTCCGCCGCGAACTTCGAGAGCGAGAATCTGAGTTAGAAAATTATACCTTTGCAAGTGTCGGTCCGGCGGTGGAGGCTTGTGGATCGAGGTACGAGGATGAGCATTTTTTTTTTTTTTAATTAATTAATTATTAATAACTATAATTACTTATAATTAAAAATAATTAATTAAAATAAAAGATAATTAATTATAATCAAATTTAATTAATTATAATTAATTATGATTAGTATTAATTAATTATAATTAAAAAAAATTAACTTACAATTAACTTAATTAATTATAAGCAACTTTAATTAATTATAATTAATTAATTAAATAATAATAATAAAAAATTAATTAATTATGATTAAAATTAATTAATCATAACTAATTATTTTTGTTACTAATTAACTATAATCTAATAATAATTAATTTATAATTAACTTAATTAATTATAATCAATAATAATTAATTAAAATTAAACTAATTAATTATAATTAAATTTAATTAATTATAACTAATTATTTTATTATTAATTAATTATAATTTAAAATAATTAACTTGTAATTAACTAATTAATTATAACTAAACTTAATTAATTATAACTAATTACACTTATAATAATAATAATAATAATAATAATAATAATAATAAAAAAAATAAATCCCTCTCCTCCTCTCTCTTTCATTCAGTGGATTTACGGGATTTGGTCGGGAGAGCACGCGAAAGGGGAGATCGTTACCTTCACAGCATGCGAGCCTCCCGCCGTTGCTTCCATCAAAATGTCGTAACTTCCTACCCGACAGGAAAGGGGCGTCGTCGATAGAGGCGGAAGGAGCGGCTTGGTAAGGGGATTCGGTAGAGGAGGAAGAAGGGAGGTCCGGCTAGGGCAGAGACGGGCAAGGGTGAGATCGGCGGGCTTTGGAGTTCGGGATTGGCTCCTGGAAGGAGTCGGCGGCAAGAGGTAGGGGCTTCGCTCCTCTCTCTCTCTCTCCCTCTCTCTCTGTCGTTCTCTGGGCCGGCGAAGTAAGGGGCGAAGCAAGGGGAAGAGGGGCAGCTCGACGGGAGTGGGAACCAGAGGAAGAGTCGTGTGTGTGAGCTGAGAGCGGAAGTTCTCTGAGGAGATGGGTCGGAGCTTTGCGTGTGGGGAAGCGAAGAGGAGCTTCTGGCTTCGGCTTGGAGGTTGGCGACGGGATAGAGCAGAGGGAGAGTGCGAATGTGTCGAATGGCGTCGGGATCGGCTCGGGTAGAGTCGACTGGAGGGTGGGGAGTCGGGACCGGCCTCTGTTTCGAGAGATCGGAGGTCAGTCGCAGCTCACAGGTAAGGGTCGAGGCTCGTGGGACTTGGATTATGGAGAGCGAAGGTGTCGAATGCTTCGTTCGAGCGTGTATTTAACGACACTGGGGGAGCGAAGTCGATGCGAGCGGGAAGTCATGCGAAGCGACAGTTCGGCGCTACAGGGTATGGGTTACGACTGTAGATGCGGCTTCGACAGAGATACGGCTGGATTTGGGCATGGGTGATGGCAGGTATGTAATCATTTAAGGATTTTTTATTTTCATTTTTTTTTGCTGCCTTGGTAGAGGTCAACAAATGCCCCCCAACAAATGTGGTTCACGTCTAGAGTGGACCACGTTTGTTGTATGTTGATTGACTCTATGGATCTCCAGATATTTGCTCTAGATGTTACATAAAGGTCTTCACTTAGTGGATCTCCGAAAGTTTGTTTGGATGTCACACTAAGAATATCATTCTGTAGCTATTCAAGAGTCTATCTCTGTGTCTTCATAGCTCTTTAGATGCACTTGTAATCAGTAAGAGGATTGACACGTTGGCTTTAGTTAGGTAGAGCTCCAAAAGACACTGATAGAGTACTTTATACGGAGATCCCTAAAGTAGCACTTTGTAGGTTGATGAAAGTATATAGTAATGCCACTTTCTGTTCTCCTTTTGACACTGTTGTTTCTTTAATTTTCAATTCTGACTTTATAACTGTGCTGATGATTCTTTGTTTCTTGTGCAGGTCACTACAGAGATATGATCCAGCCAGTCAGCTATCACTGGAGATTTGGTTCTGGTACGTTTTTTTTTTTTAGTTCGTTTGTTCTGTTTCTTTTCTTTCTTTGGCTGCTTACTGACCCTTGTTGCCTTGTGCAGGTTCCAGAAGTGCAGAGTACCTGGTCTTTGGAAGGAGCTGAGCAGAGCTGTTGACTTCCTCTTCAGGCATAATTTAGAAGACAAATTTGTAGTCCTCTGCGAAGGACATTGTACTTTTCTCTTTTTTTTGTTGATGTAGACTTGTAAAAGAGAACTGAAAACTTGTATATAGATTCTGAATTAATAAAATGAAGCATTTTTGTGAATTCTACTGTTGACGAGCTCTCTTTTTACTGCTCCTGTGATTTCCGTGGTTGTACTTCAAGTTGTGTTGATGATGAAGTAAATAATTTTAAATATTTATTTGGGGATCTCGGCACGCAGCGCGATGTCGACCCAAATAAATATTTAAAATGCCCCCAGCCTTCAGGGACACTTTTAGATGTCGTTTGGGATACCTCTTTCTTATAGCTTTAATTTCCCTGGGATTTTGGTTCCTTCTGTCCTGTGCTTTGTGCGGCGGACATTGATGGAGAATTTCCTGATTTGTCTCTACTGACTTGTCACGTGATTTGTACCTTCGGCCCTTTGCTTCTAGCTTTGGCGGGCTTGATAAAGGAGTAGATGCCGGTGACCAAAACCCTTAGGTTTGTAGTAGGTCGATGGCGAGAAGTCATCGGTCCAGGGCTTTGTGCATGACGGACTTGTTGATGACGGAATCCCCTTAGTTCAGCCTTAAGCTCTTCATGAACTTTGGGATAATTTCTTCGGTCCTTTGCTTTGTGCTTTGGTGGACTTGTTGAAGAAAAATTCCTTCGATCCTAGCTTTGTGCTTTATGGATTTATTGAAGGATTTACAGGCTTTGGATTTAGTTGATAGTACCAAACTTGGGTAGTATCTTGATCCTTAACCACTTGAGAGGACTTTAGTCCGAATCACTTGAGTTCATCAGATTGGGCGAGCTGGGATTTGACAGCTCTTCGTCCTCTAGTTGTTGAAATGGGGGTTCCTCTACTACGGCCTTTCTTATGGCTTGTTGAGTAGATGGAGCTGCCAGCGATCCGGCCATATTTGGGCGTGTTGGATCCGACCTCTTACACCCATTCAGGTTTCAGACTTGAGCTAGGGGAAATGTGCTTCCCAATGCTGATTTTGCTGAAGTTGATAGATTTGGAGTTCTCCTTTGTGGTTGAAGATTTAGAGCCTACACGAGTTTGGTATTTGCTCTAGATTCTTTCTTCCCACTGGAACTTTGATTCTCCGGTCAATTAGGAGAATTTGGTAGACTACGATCACTTAAACTTATCGAGTCAAATTCGCCTTCGTACTTCCTACAGTCCCTACTGACGGGTTGACGAAGTGGGGGTTCCGCTACTACGGCCTTTCTTATGGCGTGTTGAGTAGACGGAGCTGCCAGCGATCCGGCCATATTTGGGCGTGTTGGATCCGACCTCTTACTCCCACTCGAACCTTAAGCTTCAGGCTGCTGAAAGACTTCAGGTTGTTCTGGCTCAATTTGTTAGAGTGTGTAGTTGTAAAAGTCTCTTTCTGACCTTTGAAATCTTGGTACGTTGGAGAAGGTGGTGTCTCGCTCTTTTGAAAAACCACCTGCACATACTTTGAAAAGAATTTGTTGTATTCTTCAGTATAAAAGAATATTTGTGTTGGTGATTTTAAATATTTATTCGGGGATCTCGGCATGCAGCGCGATGTCGACCCGAATAAATATTTAAAATGCCCCCTGTCTCGCAGGGACATTTCATAATGGAGTAAATTTGAAATTTTGTGATTTTAAATATTTATTTGGGGATCTCGGCGTGTAGCACGATGTCGACCCAAATAAATATTTAAAATGCCCCCTGTCCTGCAGGGAGATTTTGGAATGCATTCTTGGAACACAAGAGAATTTCAAAATGTAAAAATGTAAAGTGTATATAGATATGCATGAAATACATAATAATATAACACTTCTTCGGGCAATCTTATGTATGGTACTTCTTCAGATGTCGACCGTTGATCGGCGGCATAGGCCTCTGACCGTGCAGATCGATAAGCTGGTAGGCTCCTCCTTGGTACGCCTTCTCGATGACGAATGGGCCTTCCCAGTTGGACACAAACTTGCCACCAATTCTTCGGTGTGGGATGATTGGTCTTCTCAGCACCAGGACCAATTCCCCTTCTTGAAAGGATCGAGGGCGCACCATCCGATCGAATGATTTTGCCATCCTTCCTCGGTAGATTTCTAAGTTCTGTTGGGCTTGCAGCCTGACTTCGTCGAGTGCATCGAGCTCCTCAATTCTTAGGCGAGCATTCTGCTCTTGAGTAAGCTCATTCTGGATAGCGACCCGAAGAGACGGTAATTCAACTTCTAGTGGCAAAACGGCTTCAGCTCCGAACACTAGTGAGTAGGGAGTGGCTTTGGTTGGTGTTTTGTAGGTCGTACGATACGCCCACAATGCTTCTGCCATCTTTGTATGCCATTCTCTTTTATTCTTGGTGAGGATCTTCTTCAACAACTTCACCAGCGTCTTGTTGAAGGCCTCAGCCAAACCATTGGCTCTTGGGTTGTATATAGACGAGTAACGCCAGTCAATCTTATGACGATCTACGAACTTGTAGATTTTTGTACTCTTGAATGCTGTGCCATTGTCTGAGATCACACGGCGTGGTACACCGAATCTGTAGACGACGTTGTGGGTAAAGAAGTTGATCACGTGCTCGGACGTAACTTCCCTGAATGGTGCCGCTTCTGCCCACTTAGAAAAATAGTCTGTTGCTGCCAGTATAAAGCGGTGCCCTGCCGATGACGGCGGATCTATTGGCCCAATTATGTCTGTGCCCCAACATTCAAATGGCCAGGACGCTATCGTTGGGTGTAGAGGATTTGGCGGTTGATGAATGACATCACCGTGAATCTGACACTCGTGGCACTTCTTAGCATGGTTGATACAATCTCTCACCATCGTAGGCCAGTAATAACCCATTCTTTTAATTTTAGTAGCCATCTTGGGACCTGACTGATGTGCTCCGCAGAGTCCTTCATGTACTTCTGTTACTACTTTATCAGCTTCTTTGGTCCCTAGGCACCTTAGCCACATTTGATCAAAAGCTCGCCGATATAGCGTATTATTGACAAACGCGTATCGCAATGCTCTTTTTCTAATTTGTGCAGCCAGAGATTTATCTGTTGGAAGTTTGCTTTCTTTGAAGTAGTCGACGAATGGTTGCCTCCAATCGTCTTCGACTTCAACATCTAGGCAATCCAACCACGACTCTGAGAATCTACCAGTTCTTCGTCTTTTTACTGCTGGACGTTCCCCTGGTTGATTTTTAACAGTGATTTGTTGGGGAGGTTGAGGATCAACCGGGGCTGCATCCTGTTGGCTTGAACCTGGTATTCCCTCTGCCTGCGGGAATTGTAGGGTTGCTGGCTCTAAGACCCGGCGATTTTCAACCGCAATGAATATAGGTGGCCTCTTATCTTCATATGCAAGCTCCTTGGCCAGTTTAGCTAGACAATCTGCTTTTGCATTCTGTCCTCGAGGAACTTGAGTTATTTTGACATTTGATATTTGTTTTAGAAGCTCGAGAGCTCGTCGGTGATAGTGAGCCAATTCAAGTTTGCAGATTTTGTAAATGCCCAGAACTTGATTTATCACAAGTTGAGAATCGCCAAAAATTTGAAGATCTGTGATTTGAATATCAATTGCAATCTCCAGTCCTGCTATTAAAGCTTCGTATTCGGCTTCATTATTGGTCCGAGGTTCCGTTAGACTGAACGAGAATCTCATTATGCCTCCCTCGGGTTCTATAAAGACTAGACCGATGCCAGCTTGGGCCTTTGCAAGATTTGGAGGTTTGGGAGATTTGATAGACGATGCCCCATCAAAGTACATCTCCCAAAACGGTACATTTTCTTCTTCATCAACTTGCATGATTTGTTCATCTGGCAA
Source organism: Dendrobium chrysotoxum (assembly GCA_019925795.1). Classification (NCBI taxonomy): domain Eukaryota; kingdom Viridiplantae; phylum Streptophyta; class Magnoliopsida; order Asparagales; family Orchidaceae; genus Dendrobium; species Dendrobium chrysotoxum. The sequence goes on along the minus strand of CM034300.1, from coordinate 5,866,957 downwards.
ATCATCATTGAGCGGAGAGTCAGCTGGGATTGGATGTGCGGCGAGAAAATCTGCCAAAGCTTGTCCCTTTACTGCTTTCTGTGGCATGTACACTATATCAAATTGCAGTAATAGCACTGCCCACCTTGCCAAACGACCTGTCAACGCTGGTCTTGTCATCAAGAACTTCAGCGGATCGATCTTTGATATCAAGGTGATTTTGTGGGAGAGCATATAGTGGCGGAGCTTCTGAACTGCAAAGATCAACGCCAGACAATGTTTCTCAATTGGAGAATATCGTACTTCTGCTCCGATTAATCTCCGACTGATATAGTAGAGTGCATTTTCTTTTCCTTCCTCATTGTGCTGAGCCAGTAACGCTCCGAGGGACTCTTCTAGTGCCGCTGTATATAGTATAAGAGGCTTCCCCGGAATTGGCGCTGCTAGAATGGGTGGATTCAACAAGTATTTCTTGATACTGTCAAATGCTTCTTGACATTCTTCATCCCACTTGAATCGGACATCCTTCTTCATTAGTTTGGAAAATGGTTGGCACCTACCCGACAGATTCGATATGAATCGTCGAATGAAAGCCAGTTGCCCTTGCAAGGAACGGAGTTGACGAAGGCTTCTTGGCGGTGGCATCTCAATGATCGCCTTGATTTTGTTGGGATCGACTTCTATGCCTCGATGACGAACGACATAGCCAAGAAATTTACCGGAGGAGACCCCGAAAGCACACTTAAGGGGGTTCATCTTTAGATCGAACTTCCTGATTCTTTCGAATACAACCCTCAGGTCATTTAAGTGATCCTTTCGATCTATGCTCTTAACGACCAAGTCGTCTACATAGCATTCGACCTTCTGATGTATTAATTCATCAAAAATATGGGTCATCGCCCGTTGGTAGGTGGCACCGGCGTTCTTCAAGCCGAAGGGCATGACCGTGTAGCAAAAAATGCCGATGGGCGTTCTGAATGACGTATGCCTTTCATCCTCAGGAGCCATCTTGATCTGGTTGTATCCTGACGATCCATCCATAAACGAGAACATGTCATAATTTGACGTGTTGTCTACTAGGAGTTCGGATACAGGCAGCGGAAAATCATCTTTTGGACACGCCTTGTTGAGGTCTCGAAAGTCGATACAGATGCGTATCTGACCGTTCTTCTTCTTCACCGGGACGATATTGGCAATCCAGTCGGCGTATTTCTCTTCGCGGATGAAGCCCGCTTCTATGAGCTTTTTGGTTTCAGCAATCACCTGTTCTTCAATCTCTAATCTCATTCTCCTTGGAGCTTGTTTGACGGGTGCGACATCCGGTTTGATTGCCAACCTGTGAACTGCTACGTCAGGGGATAAGCCGGGCATCTCAGCATATGTCCAGGCAAAGCAATCCCTGAATTCACAGAGGAGTTCTTTTATCTCTTCCACTTGATCTTCTGGCAGAAGGGAACTAATGAATGTTGGGCGAGGGTCATCCTCGGTTCCCAAGTTGACTTCTTTTAGTTCGTCCATAGTGGTTGCCTGTCCACCATCTTCAAGCTCTTCTGGTGCAGGCTTGGCCTCTAGAGGCTGATCATCGTAATCATCAACTTCATAGACCTCTTCATCAGGAACATCATTGGATTCAACTTCCCTGCAAGTGATGGCTCGACAAGTCTCCTTCCGGATGCATTTTCGCCTGACGAATCCAATACCTTTGTATGCATTCATTTCCTTCCGCCGCATTGGACGTGGATTCCTTCCATACCAGAGACTTAAACACGTGCGAAGTTGTCGTTTGGGGGTGGGAACATTGATCCACTTTCGCAACATTCTTTGAATACCTTTGGTATTAAACCTAGGTATCCTCGTAGGTAGTAATTCTTCAGAATCGATGAAGACATGGTCCCAATCACGATTCACTTCTTCATCCTTTCCTACGGAGTAGAATATATTCCCTGACTCGATTCCCTTTCTGATTGGAGGCAGATAAAGGGTCACAAGTTCTTCAACTTTATGCACATCTCGTTGAATTATTTCTTTAAAATACTGTAGGGGAACGCGAGTGACTACAAGCACGCTGTCTGAGATTGACAGGCTATCTATTCTTCTAGAGAATACCTCTTGCACCGTGTTCATGTAGATAGAGTCATAGTCGTAATCATCATTTGAATATGCGACCTCCCTACTCCATTCGTCCATCGAATGGCATACCTTCTGGGATTTTGTAGAGGTGACATCCTCTTCATCTGTGTCGCTCCCAAGGTGAGGTACACGTTTCCTTTCTTTAGAAGTGGAAGTGGTAGCTTCTTTGGGAAGAGTCGGCGTTGTCTTCTTTCTCCCCACCTGCTTCCTCTCACCTTTCTGTTCAGGTTGCTTTGCACTCTTTGGGTTAGATGCTTGAGCCTTTAGAGAGTTTGACAGCCTCGGCTTTTTAGGCATGAAATACTGCGCATCTTCATAGACTGTCGCTTCATGGACTGCAAAGGGCTGAATATCACCAGAGATCCTGAATTCTTCCCCATCCCTAAGGTACTTCATGCACTGGTGTAGTGTTGATGGGACGATGCCATACTCATGCAACCAGGGGCGACCCAGGAGCGCCTTGAATGAAGTGTCCGCATCAATCACATGAAATTTAGCTTCTGTATGGAATTCTCCAAATACAAGAGGTAGCATAAACGATCCAAGGGTTTTCTGCCCTTTTTCGTTAAAACCATGTACCATAAGCTTATCTGGCCCGAGGTGCTCTACGTTGAGGCACAACGAACTTAGCGCTTTTAAGCTCATGAGGTTGATGGAGGATCCAGGGTCGATCAGAATTCGACTGATTACCAAATCGTCACTCTCTGCAGTAACATACAGAGGTCGGTTGTGGTCTGCAGTCCCGAGCATCATGTCGTCCTCGGTGAAAGTGATGAACGGTTCATTTCGAGCTTGCAGGACCTCAGTCAGGTTGCGTTCAGCAAAATACGCCTCATATCTTTCGGGGTCTTTGAGAGCCTGAATCAAAGTCTCCCGAAGATCCTTAGACATTACCAGAGCGTCGTATATGCTGAGCTGGGCAGGGATCTTCCTCAGATGGGATAAGATATTATAATCTATTCCCTTAACTGGAGTATGTTTCTTCTTGGGATCCTCGGAGATAATGTCTTCGTTGACAACTATCTCTTTTCCCTTATCCTTATTGGATATTCCTTTCTTTGGCGGAGGTGGTAGTATCTTGCCACTTCTTAATTGCACTTGAGCGATCTCCTCTGGATCAGACTCATTTAATGGGATTTCTTCTTCGGAGTCAGCCATCGTCGCGTCTAGGGATTCATTCGTTGACTCAGAATCACCTCCTAGATTTACATGTCCTATCTGCGACGCTATATCGGGATCAGATTCATCTGTCTTTGGAAAATGCAGATCCTCCTCTGAGCTGTAGTCCATTGACGATGTTGCCAGACAGGTTTCAACGATCATCTCTCTGACATATTTTTCTTTTGTCAGAGTTATTGGCGTTGCTGAAATGACCCGACAGACTTCTGTGGGAAGAGGATCCTCATCAGCCTCTTCTGCCTCGTCAACCTTGAGCTCTGACATAAAGTCGGCAAGCTTAACAGGACGCCTCGCAGTCTGGTAATATTCATCCAGGCTATCTATAACCCTCTGGGTTGCTGTTTTCTTCTCCTTGGGCTTCTTCAGTTTTGTCTTCTTCTTGGAGGACTTTTTCTTTCCAGACTTTGGAGGGCCCGCTTGGTTAGGAAACTGTTTAGAAGCAGACGCTTGTGCCACAGGTAGTGCCTTCAGATTTAACACTGGCTCAGTGGGAGATTTCCATTTTACACATGGAACTTCTTCAAGCTGTTTCAACATCTTCACAGTTTTCTTAGAGACCACAGTCTCCCACTGTTCTTCTGGAATCGGCTTCTTCCCTTTTCTCCTTTCTTCAATCGGGGGTACGGAAGAAGTCGTAACTACCCGAGTTGACTCTTTTCTAGGGTGAGTCAGCACATTATCGGACAATGTGAGCTCTCCTCTTTGATATTTTCTTTCAAGCCAATCTTTAAAGACATAGCAATCTTCGATTGGATGACTCATCACCCGATGATATGGGCAGTAGTTTGGGTCGCCACTATGTTTTGACTCCTCGGGTCTCTTGCACTCTGGCAGTTCTAAACCCGCTTTCAATGCTTGTCGAAATAATTTGGCGACACTTTCCCTCTTGAATGAATATTCCTTGTTCATTTTATCTTTGAGGGAGGGGAACGTTCGATCACCAGTTCCCGTTGTTTGCCTCGGACGTTCTCCACCGCCTTGATAGGTTCGTGGTTTATCATTACCCCCGAGTATCAGCTTCGGCTGGGGGTTAGGGTTGTAGACTTGCTTAGGCTTTTCTTGATATAGCATCGGCTGCTTGCCTTTGTCTACGTTATACGTCATCTGCTTCTCCTTATCGGCTCTGGAGAAAAATATGGAATCAGCCTCACCTCTTCTAGCACCTGAAGCTTTAGTCTTCTTAGGCTTATCAGAATAATTTTCCGATTTTGACAAGTTCAATTTCTCAAACTTGGCCACTCTGTCCAGCAGGTCCTGAAATGTGGTGATAGTAGCCATGCACAGGAAGGGTTGCATTTTATCATCAATGTTTCCCATTAACAACTGTACGGCATGTTCCTCCTCAAGCTGTTGCTCACATTTCATGCTCAAGTTACGCCAGCGAGTGATGTATTTGGTCACTGATTCTTCCTTCTTTCTCTTATTCAGAGCAAGATCAGCGATCGTTATCTTCTCGGTCGCACTGGCAAATCTCTTCACGAACATATTCTCTAACTCTGCAAATGTCTTTACAGAGTCATTTGGTAGTTCGGCGTACCATTCGAAAGCAGCTGCTGTTAAACTGCTAACGAATTGTCGGAAGAGTAGAGCATCATTCCCTCCAGTATTCCCGCAGGTGGCTTTGAACTGCGCCAGGTGCTGTCTGGGATTTTTGTTGCCATCAAAAGTATTGAATTTTGGCACAGAATATCCCTTCGGGTATGGCACCTGATCATATTCTGCCGGGTACGGGCGACCTTTACCCACTAATTTTTCTGCCTGATCAATAGCTATAATAGCCCTGATCCTTTCTGTAATGATCCCTTCAAGCTGTGCAGCAGTCACAGGCTCGGAGGTACTTGCGATATTCTGCGGAGTAGGCTGACGAGTGGTATTCTGAGCCTCGTGGCCACCTTCAGGAGTGTCCCGTACTCCTGAGACTTGCGGCACTTGGAAGTTTGGAGGATCAGGGGGAGGATTGGGCATAGAACCAACTGCAGCATTTCTCTGCATGATCTGCATCATTGCCGTCATTTGGGTCATCATCTCTGTCATTTTCTCATGTAACTGAGAGATTTCCCTATCCTTGGCCCTCATTTGACGTTTCATTTGCCTCTGCATTTCTGCGAGCGTGACGTTCTCGTCAGCAAAGGGATTATCCTCAGCTTCTTCTCGCTCTTCTTGGGAATGGACACCTCTGCCAGTGGTGGACCCGGCTTCATGGCGGCGCCGATATACTTGTCTAGGCGGTGGTTGCCAACGATCATCATCTTCATCATCGTCGTAGTAGGCCTCCTCTTCGACATTGATGTGTCTCACCATGTAGACCACTTCCATGTCCAGGGTGTTATTTACCTCTTCCAAGTCTTCTTCTATGTATTCCATATCTTCTTCTAAATTTTCTTCCATGTATTCTTCAATATTTTCTTCTCCCGTATCTTCTTCTCCTTCTTCTAGTACTCGAATCTCCGAGCGGCGGCGCCACTGGATCTCCGGTTCTTGGTTAGGCAGGAAGATCTCTTCGACCCGTGGGCTGCGGTCGAAGTTAGACTCTTCCTTGGGAGGAGTTGGTGAGCGACGGGATCCCCTGGAGGATTCTCCAAGGTGTCTACCGTTGGGAGGAGCGTCATCGTGGGCCTCCTTTGGAACCCATTTCTGACGTTGTTTGTAACTGGGGGCGGATCTCCGGGAAGCAGTTCCGGATGTCACGCCCAAATCAGTTCTTTTTCTTCTATTATCTTCTTCTCTGCGAGGCTTCGGCCTCCAGATTTCTTTTCCTTTTCGCCGGGACCTTTCGGCGGCGGATCCCTGAACTCGAGATTCAGGTGTCACGCCCCGATGTTCACCGTGCAGGGTGTATTTTCTTTCATTTCTCTTCACAGCAAGAGACAGACGCTCTCTTGGTGGAGTTCTTCTTGTTTCGACCATCAGTGGCCGCTGGTACCTTCTCTTTTTCAGTCCTCTCTCCTTCACGGTCTTCAGGACTCTGTAGACTCGAGCTGAGAGAGTTTCAGGCTCCTTCTTCTTTTGAGGAGGTGGGACTTCAGGCTCTCGGTCCCAGAATGACTTCTTCAGCTCCCCAGTTGAGCTGTTCCTCTTAACCCACTTCAAATTTGTGAACCCATTCCGGGTAGGAATGTTCGCTTCTAGCTCTTGGGCCGACAGATTTGAGGGATGAGTTGAGAATTGTTGCTGAGCCCGGAGCTCAGCATTCAGTTTCCTCCTCTGTCTCCTAGTCAGTTTTCCTCCAGATGAGGAAGCTTCAGAAGTATTCTTCGCGGGTGCAGGTAACCCGGTTGGCAGATGTGTGGTGTTTGTCGTCACCACGGAGATCCTTCCTCCGACTACAACCCTCTTGGTGGCCGGGATTTCTGGCTGCGACAGCCGTTCAAAGACAGAAATCCTCTCACGAGGATTTTCAGCAGCAGCATGTCGTTGTGCTGGCAGGTGCACACGACGAGTGGTAATTCCAGCAGAGTGTGGCCTCCTGGCAGGCCCTTCAATATTTCTGCCATTCGTAGGAATGGCGGTGGCCCTTTCAACAACAGCAGGGAAGTCAATGCTACCAAACTGGATGGTAGCTCCAGCATTCCCTGTCTCGATGATAGCATTTGCCAGTTGGATCCTGGCTCCTTGTCCCAGCTGGACAGTCATTGGTGTGTTCTGTAGATCCATCTGCATAAATGAAAGGTAAGGGTTAGTGATCAAAATTTGATACATCACCCCACACTTTCAAAAATGCAGAGACTTGCACAGAATAGAAAACAAAACAGATAACATTAGCGAGCAAATTCAAATAATACAAATTTAAAATACTGCTAAATACGTTATCTTAATAGATTTGCTTGAATGATCATTTTAAAATTTTGATTCATCAAATGATCATTTTGAAAGATTCAGAATTCTGAATTCGGGTTGAAAATAGCTGCTACTATGACACTGAGATGACTAGCCAAAGATGGAAAGAGAAACCAATCCCCAGCGGAGTCGCCAGAAATCTGTGGGCTCCGAAAATTCGGCCCCGGCCTCCGCCCGACTTTTTGCTTTTCGAGGGGGGAGTTTTAACGAACTAAGTTCCGGGGTAAATTTTGGAAGGCAGATGAGATAGTAGATTAGACACTACCCAGAGATTTCGCCCTCATTTTGCGAGGACTTTATGATCTGAGTTCTGGTTTCCTATAGGCGCAAGCCCCTATAGTTAATTACCCCTCCCGGTAACGAGAGAGAACTTTCGATTAAGGCTAGTCATCAATCAGATACGTATAGATACGTGCATCTGGCATATAGTAGCAGCAATGGGTTGAAGGTTTGAAAGTTTGATGATTCGAGAATTTGGAAAATTGGGAGATTTGGAGATTTAATATTTAAAATTGAAAATTGCACCATCTTGCACTTAAAGCGGATGGTGGGGGAATGGATGATAGACCCGATCAAGATCCCATGGTTCCGTCGTCCCGGGCCATCGTGGTCCCTGGTCTACTTAGTCAGAGGAGGTAGTCGACCCAACCTGACAGAAGGATCCTTGTCGGCAGCCATGGGTTGCTTCGTCCAAGGGTACCTTGTAGACCTGGGGTGGATGTTTGTCTAAGGGGACAAATTTGAATCCACCTTAGCTAACAGAGGGCTTTGTGCCCTATTGATCATATCCTATTGATTCATATCTCAAGGATTTGATGCCATTGGGGAGCATACGGGCTCTGGCCATAACCATAATATAATGGTGCCATTTGGCGGCGACCACCTGGTTCAGAGGGCCCCGAGTCATAACCGTTTATCCTGCAGTGCCATTTGGCGGCGAAACTGCCGGTTAGAGGACTCGTACCACGTCCTTGCTGGCAGGAGATTATTTGAGAATGGATCCTAGTGATATTTCGACTAGGCACTAGCTCTATGTGAGCTAAAGTAGTTTTCGACTTGTCCACCTCGGCAAACTGTTGCGGAGGGTGGATGAGTTTTGCTTTAAGTATTTTGATGATTGAATTTAAATTTTAAATATTTTTGGATTTTTTGGAATGATTTGGATGGCATTTTGAAATATTTGGAATGGACCCCTCCGGTTGAGATATGCATTCAACACGGCCATCATCGGGGCAGAAAGAGGTTATTTTATTTGTGGATTGAACCCTGTCAACTCTATCAGAGTGCTGACAGAGGATCGGATTTCGTAGGCTTTATGCCTTTGTTAGTGAATTCTCTTGATTATAAGCCTTGAAGGCCTAATATGAACTATAAAACAAATATTTCGGTCGACCTCGCGACCTTATATTTATTTAATAGTTCAAGCCGTGTCAACTCCTATCTACCTGAATAGAAGGATCGGGATCGGACTTGAATTCACTTATTGACCCGCGCAGCATCCCTAGACGTCACGTGTGTTCTCAATAACACGCTCGTCGGGGCCCATGCGGTATTTGGGGGCATTTTATAATTATTAATTGAACCTTGTCTACTCCTATCTACTTGTATAGGAGGATCGGGTTCAAATTTATTGACCCGCGCAGCATCCCTAGACGTCACGTGTGTACCAATAACACGCTCGCCGGGGCCCATGCGGGTTGTATGGTTACACGTGTCCCTTTTGTGTTCCTATGTGTATACAAATTAAGTTGCACGTGCGGGGGACATTAAAATATTTATAAACGCCTTCTGTCCACTTGCATGAATGTTGTGGATCCGGTGGCATGGCGTTGTAGCTTGTGGACGTCTTCTGTCTGCTTGTATGAAGGTTGCAGATCCGGTGGCGTGGCGCTGAGATTTCATTTGAGGATTTGTACGCCTTCTGTCTGCTCGCATGGGTGTTGCAGATCCGGTGGCGTATTGTAGCAGCTTGGGGATTGAACTGTTTGCTGCATTGTACAGGTAGACTGTCGTGCACTAGTTGCTTACTGCAGGGGGATTATAGTGCACTAACGAATCTCCTGCTTTCTTTCGCAAGAGCTTGGGTTTGTTATGGAGTTTCCTTATTTTCTTCATATCCGCCTTTCACCAATCTCAGATGGTTTAAAAGTGTTTGTTTGCAAGGAGGGATCTTTCACCGTCAATTAACAATATTGCCTTCTTCAATCAACAGGCACCGTAGGGACCGTTGTAGGAGTCTATTACATTCTTTGTTTGCGCGCGTTGGAGTCTTGTAGTGTGACTGTTTGTACCTCGATGTTGGTGACGAGGATGTTGCAATATCCTTCCTACAAGAACTCGTGGGTGTTCGCATTTGTTGCATCTTGGTCACATTTATTTACGAGGATCAATATATTTCATGTAACATTGAGTTAACTGTTCTTGTAGCTTACGTTCCCTCGCATACGATTCAAGCTTTGAGTTCCTTGTATATGTTTGATTCCAAATTCAGTTTCATTCAGACTTGAATTCATTCAAGTCTTCTACCGCCATATCGAGTTCATTCGGATTTGAACCTTATGCTTGCAAATTCAAATTTTACTTTGCATAAGTTCTTGTTATCCACATCTTGTTCCAGTTTGAGTTCGGAGTACATGTTCACGAGTCTACTGTTGACTTGTCTGAGTCCTTGTTCAAATTCACTTGAAGTTCAAATATGGTTCAAAACTTGAGTACAAGTCTTGTTGTCTAAATCAAGTTCATGTCCACATCTTGTAAGCTTCCTGCAGTCAAGCTGAAAGTTCTTGTTGGTGTTCAAACCAAGCAAGTCAAGTTTGAATCAAGTTCTTTGTTCATTTGAGTTCATGTCTTATATCATTTTTGCTCGACTTTGAGTTCAACATTCATTTCAATGTTTAATTGGAATGAATCCCCCACGGTTCAACATTGATTCAAATTTTATTCTTTGTATATGTTTGAGTCCAAGTTCAGTTTATGCTTGAGTTTAGACCCAGTATGAGTCTTCAATCTTCATTCAAGTCTCCTGTAGTCCTTGAAAATTCAATCTCTTGCTCAAACTATTCAGGCCAAGGCTGAAGTTCCCTGCCCTTAGTTCTTTTAAGCTCAAATCAAGTTTTGTTTGCTTGAGTCTAGATTGTTCAAGTCATGGTTACTCAAGTCATCATTTTTGTTCAAGTGATTGTTCAAGTTCAAATATGGGTCCATATCCATTGTAGTCTTGTTCTACTCAAGTTCAAGTCTGAATCAAATTTGAATTTCTTCATCATTCGAGTTTGCATTTAGTCTATTTAATGTTCAATTCAAGTCCCTTGATGTCCAAATCTTGTTCAAGTATGGTTTCAAATTCACCCGAAATTTCGGCAGCATTCCGGCATCTCCCCCGTTTAGGGGAAACTACGGAAAACTGGGCCTTTCCCACCACGCTTAAGAAAGCGTGTATGGTAGATGCCCTCTTTCGAGGACACCGCGGCCGTGTAAAGTCTTCAATCCCCCACCACGCTTAAGAAAGCGTGTATGGGTCTTCGACGTACCTGAAAAGGAAAAGCATTTGTTTCCCCGCGAGCGGGTACTTAAGATCGTCCCCACCACGCTAAGAAAAGCGTGTATAGGGCCTACCCGCCTCGTCGTAGGTGTCGCACCGGGTTCCCTTCCCACCACGCTTATGAAAGCGTGTATAGGCGGTTTGCCTGCTCGACACGAACGCCGAGGATAGGATTTTGAGGTGATTACCCGCCTCGTTGTAGGCGCCGCACCGGGGTCCCATCCCACCACGCTTATGAAAGCGTGTATAGGCGGTTTTCCGGTCCGCCGCGAACTTCGAGAGCGAGAATCTGAGTTAGAAAATTATACCTTTGCAAGTGTCGGTCCGGCGGTGGAGGCTTGTGGATCGAGGTACGAGGATGAGCATTTTTTTTTTTTTAATTAATTAATTATTAATAACTATAATTACTTATAATTAAAAATAATTAATTAAAATAAAAGATAATTAATTATAATCAAATTTAATTAATTATAATTAATTATGATTAGTATTAATTAATTATAATTAAAAAAAATTAACTTACAATTAACTTAATTAATTATAAGCAACTTTAATTAATTATAATTAATTAATTAAATAATAATAATAAAAAATTAATTAATTATGATTAAAATTAATTAATCATAACTAATTATTTTTGTTACTAATTAACTATAATCTAATAATAATTAATTTATAATTAACTTAATTAATTATAATCAATAATAATTAATTAAAATTAAACTAATTAATTATAATTAAATTTAATTAATTATAACTAATTATTTTATTATTAATTAATTATAATTTAAAATAATTAACTTGTAATTAACTAATTAATTATAACTAAACTTAATTAATTATAACTAATTACACTTATAATAATAATAATAATAATAATAATAATAATAAAAAAAAAATAAATCCCTCTCCTCCTCTCTCTTTCATTCAGTGGATTTACGGGATTTGGTCGGGAGAGCACGCGAAAGGGGAGATCGTTACCTTCACAGCATGCGAGCCTCCCGCCGTTGCTTCCATCAAAATGTCGTAACTTCCTACCCGACAGGAAAGGGGCGTCGTCGATAGAGGCGGAAGGAGCGGCTTGGTAAGGGGATTCGGTAGAGGAGGAAGAAGGGAGGTCCGGCTAGGGCAGAGACGGGCAAGGGTGAGATCGGCGGGCTTTGGAGTTCGGGATTGGCTCCTGGAAGGAGTCGGCGGCAAGAGGTAGGGGCTTCGCTCCTCTCTCTCTCTCTCCCTCTCTCTCTGTCGTTCTCTGGGCCGGCGAAGTAAGGGGCGAAGCAAGGGGAAGAGGGGCAGCTCGACGGGAGTGGGAACCAGAGGAAGAGTCGTGTGTGTGAGCTGAGAGCGGAAGTTCTCTGAGGAGATGGGTCGGAGCTTTGCGTGTGGGGAAGCGAAGAGGAGCTTCTGGCTTCGGCTTGGAGGTTGGCGACGGGATAGAGCAGAGGGAGAGTGCGAATGTGTCGAATGGCGTCGGGATCGGCTCGGGTAGAGTCGACTGGAGGGTGGGGAGTCGGGACCGGCCTCTGTTTCGAGAGATCGGAGGTCAGTCGCAGCTCACAGGTAAGGGTCGAGGCTCGTGGGACTTGGATTATGGAGAGCGAAGGTGTCGAATGCTTCGTTCGAGCGTGTATTTAACGACACTGGGGGAGCGAAGTCGATGCGAGCGGGAAGTCATGCGAAGCGACAGTTCGGCGCTACAGGGTATGGGTTACGACTGTAGATGCGGCTTCGACAGAGATACGGCTGGATTTGGGCATGGGTGATGGCAGGTATGTAATCATTTAAGGATTTTTTATTTTCATTTTTTTTTGCTGCCTTGGTAGAGGTCAACATAAGGATATCTATACATGAGCTGTTATTTGTGTTCAAACTCAAGATGATTTGATCAAGTATTTTCCTATTTCAATTGGATTACATAAAGGAGCAGCTTTAAGCCCATATCTTTTTGCTTCATGGATGGTCTTACTAGACATTTGCAAGAGAATGTACCCTGGTGTATGCTTTTTGTTGATGAGACTAGAGGAGTTAAGGAAAACTTAAATTTTGGAGGTCAACCTTAGAGTCTAAAGGTTGTCATCTGAGTAGATCTAAAATTGCATGCATGGAGTGTAATTTTAATAGTAATAGATTTAATGGGTGGATTGTGACTTTAGGTGATTAAGTCATTAAAAAGAGTACACATTTTAGATGTCTCGGGTCTATTATTTAAGGTGATGGTGAAATAGATTGGGACATTATTAGTAGAATTCAAATTGGATGGTTGAAGTGGAGGAATGCATTGGGCTTGTTGTGTGATAGAAAAGTACATCTCAAACTTAAGGGAAAAGAGAAAAGTCATCTGCTACTTTTTTTTTTCCAAAGCAAAATAATTCTTCTTTATGTACCATTTCTAATTACAATGGAAACAAGCAATATCTTTGAATTAATTCTGAGATTTACTTTTTCCATCATTAGAAGAGAACCTCGACTCATATGATCTTCTAACCTGCAATAAACATTTCGTCGGTTTATTGCTTCTCTCGAGCTTAGAAATCACCTATTTGGAAAGGTGTAGATCTTTTTATATCCTCTAAATTTTGTTTTCATGACCATATGATATAGTACCTCGAAAATGCTTGTAAGAGAGAGGCGAATAGCATAATAGTAATAGAACATGATCTTCATTATCAACAGTCTCATCAATATTTCTCAAATCTTAACGGATGAAATTAAACTCATTTAAATGTGATTTAATAGGCATGCCTTCCTGCATGCGATGTAAATAAAGTATTTGCTTTTGATAAGGCTTTTTGGAGAAGTTTTTGGTTATGTACAAGAAACTAGCTTGACCCATAAACTTTTTGCAGTTCTCTCCTTTTAAGACCTCTATCAAATACTAATCTATGAAATAGAGTTGCATTGTTGAGTGAGCATTCTCATTCATCCCTATTTTTTTCTTTCTTCACTCATGATTTTAGGCTTCTTGCTATGCCCCATGAGTGCTTTTACAAGTTTTTATTGGACCTGTATACCTTGCATTGTGATTCTTCAAATGCCAAAACTTTGAGCCATCAAACTTGTCAATCTCGAACTTTATGGACATCATGCTATTCATAACATCTCTTTGACACTAGTTGCTAGGGAAGAGAGCACTCTCAATCTAAGGGCAAGCATTATAAACTACACGTAATTGCAAAAGATCAAGAGCCACAGAAGAGAAAACCAATATTTGCATAGTTAGGCTTAAGTAAGGCTATGTCCACAGCTGCACAAAGATCAAATAATTTATTAAAATTTAAAAATAGTACATAAAGGCTTACGCTTTATATGAAGTTGGAGAATTGGACAAATATATCATTATTTCAAAACTTTAATAATAAACTAGGTAACGAAAAATTTCTTGGATATTCAAACTCTAGTGGCGTTTATAGAATTTTTAATAAGAGAACAAATTATTGATGAATTGATACAATTAGTTTTCCAAAAAATTTATTGAACCTAATAGAAAATATATAAAAGAAAAAGATATGAAAAGAGAGAGAAATTAGTTTGGAAGATAAGAAGGACATGGCTCTTTGCCTAAGAGTTATCTCAAGGATTTGTTTATAGGTGATTCATCTCAAGATATTAGATCTAGAAGACACATTAGGGAGGATGTAGATCATTTTGCATTTATTCTCGAGAGACCAAAGAATATTGAAGTTTGAAAGATGAATTCTAAACTATAGCAATGCAATCTGAGCTAAATTCATTCTTAGAAATGATATTTGAGAATTAGTTCCTTGATTTAAGATTATAAGTTAATTAAAACTAAATGAATCTTTAGGAATAAGTAGATGACATAGGATATATTGTTATAAGGTTAAATTATTTACATAAAGATGTTCATAGGTAAAATAGGGCTAGTCTATGTAAAATTCTATTTGCTCTTAGTAAGACTTCAGGGCATTAGGTTGCTCCTTATGTATATCATAAGTGCTTAAAACTCTTTCAACTGGGTGTTAAAAGTGTATTTCTGAATGTTTTTATTGACTAGGATGCCTTTGTAGAATAACATATTTGAAAATTTTGAAATTTCAGATCATGTATATTAATTGAAGAGAGATTTATATTAATTAAAATAAGCTCTTATACTATGGTATGATAGATGGAGTACTTTCTTGATCCTTAATAAGATTTATAAGGATATAGTTGATATCACCCTCTTTTATCAATAAATCAAGAGAATATAATAATTGTTTAGATTTATACAAATGGTATTGTTCGTTAAGTACTGATGAGTCTTTGCATTGTGAGTTTTCTTCTTATATGAATAAAGAATTTGAGATTGTACAATTTGAGAACTCAATTTCTAAATTTATTTTTGGTAACATTAGGTGAAGCAAGAAGAAAATGACACTTGCATTGGTCAAACAAATTACATTAACGAATTAATTGGAAGATTTAACATGAAGAAATTCAAACCTAATAAGACCCCATGAACCAAACAAGTAAATTAGATTTAGATGAATTAGGCAACTTAAAAATAATAAGTTTTATAAGAATATGGTATGTTGTCTTCTAAATCTTACTACAAGCATGCTTGATATTATGTTTTTTATTTGTGTATGTGTTCATTTTTATTCCAATCCCAAATAATCTCATTTCATCGCAATAAAACATAAATTTCTTTATTTAATTAAAACTTGATATTAGACTTGTGACATAAAAAAAATTATTTTCATGTGATTTAGTTATTTTCATGACAAAATTGAGAGATACATGGATCAATGTTGTTTTCCCCTAGTTTAGCTTTAGTTCTACATGATAGAGTTCTCACTCCTCTCATTCTTGTATTTCTGATTGGAATAATAAAGATTCTGTCCAAATAAATTCTCTCTCTCTCTCTCTCTCTCTCTCTCTTCATCATCCTCACAAATGGGTCCTCAGCTAATAGGTAGATTCATCAAGTATGGCCGGGCATCATCCACCGAATAAATTTGGATTCAATACACAACCTGAGCTGCCTAACTGTAATTTCATTAAATTCATTTTTTGTCTCCATTATACTCTTATCACATAATACTTTTCAAATGTTTATACATTTTAACAACAGAATAGCCTTAATCAGTAATCTTTCAGACTGCTGATTTTCTCTTGCTTGCATGCAGGTAGAAACACCGAGACGTGGCTTTTTGGACCCCAATCTTCGCATGGGAGTGTTCAGAAGATCGAGTTCAATACCGAGTCACATCGTTCATGCACTTAATGCAATGCAAGCTGGCTCTTTGATTAATCGAATATAAAGGAAAATATCGGAACGAGCTTTAATGAGATAAGTACCTCCATATTTTAAACCGTTGGATTTTTCTGAACCAACAGAGTTTCCCATCAATTCTCCATAGTTTCTCCTCTGTTGAACAAGAGAAAGATCAGACCATTTTTTGTTTCCTAGTTGTGTTTATTATATATATATATGCATTTAAAATGCGATTTATTGTTAACTGCTTTTGACTAGTTGAATTTGTCAGTAGAAGGAATGGTGCTGTTCACTTATTTTATCTTATCTCTATTACGTGGAAATATTGAGTTGCTTGTCTCACATTGTTCTTGTTCAACATTGAGGAATGGAGTAGTTATTAACACCTTAGAAATTGCGCAAGGAAATTGATGGCTTTGTATTCCCAAGAGATTTGGGTGCACTGCTGGGAAGTTTCCCACTGCAATGCTAGAGAAGGGAAAATAAGTTGTGGAGGCCATAAATAACATATAGCATATTCAAATTTCATCCCTTATGATTTTAGAAGATTTTTTTTCTTTTTTTACTGAGTTGGAAGGACAAAGTTGTCAATGAAGATAAGATATGATAGGATGAGAGATCAAAGTGATGGAAAAAGATCAAGGGATTGTTTGGTTTTTAAATGTTATCAGGGTGAGATAAAAGGAATGTGTAAGTTTTGAATTTTCTGGGTGATTTGAAGTAAATCAAATTAGAAGTATTTGTGCAGATACTTTGTAGTTTTCTAGAGTGGCAACTTTTGAAGAATTTGGAATTTGTTATGATTAGGTGAATTCTAAATGCAAGAGAAATTTACCTTCCTATTCCAACACTTCTAACAGTCGCCGCCACTTTGGCCATCGTCCATCGACACTATTGCCGCTATCAATCACCATCACCTATTGCTCATCATTGTTGCCAAATGCAATTATTGCTATCACCCTCATGCCCCATTGTTGTTGCCACCTTTGGTTGTTGCTTGTCATCAACTTTAATTGCAGCTATTGTCGGCGCCATTGCCACTACCTTCTCTCATCATCATCACTAGCTACCTTCACCTATTCCCACCTCCCACAACTATCACTTCCAATGTTTGTTATCATTATCATCATTGTCGCCACTATTGTCACTGTCCGTCATTCTTATTACTTGTCCTCGCTTACTCTCTCTCTCTCTCTCTCTCTCTCTATATATATATATATATATATATATATATATATATATATGAAATGTGTATTTTGGCAATTAAAATTCTAATTTTTTAAAGTGACTATAAATTTGAATTTCAAAATGCACCTAATATTGATTTTTAATTTAATTTTCTGATTATATATATATATATATATATAACTCCATGTGCAGAATATTTGTCAGATTTACTTGACAATGAAGTTGAGGTACTGTTGTCATGGGCTATGTATTTAATGTGTAATCTGGAAGAAATCTTATGACATCACTGTCACATGACAAGAAATTTATGAACAAATTGTTTCTGCAGTGTAATTGATGATGATATTACTTCATGAAGTACGATCGGTTGGAGGTTTCAAATAAATAAATGAAATGAAATGTATTATTCAATAAGAACTATATTAATATTTAAAAATTTTATAAATTTAATAAAAAACTTAGAATTTGTCGCGACAATTTTTTACTGCTTTTTAAAATAATTTTTTAGTACAAAAATTTTTTGAATTAGAAATTTTTATATTAAAAAATTGGCCTAGAAAGTAGCAAGAAAATCGTCTCAAACGAAGTCTTAAGAGTCTGTTTAGAATGACTTTCTCGCAGCTTTGTATTTCATACATCAATTATAATTTTATTTGGCTATTGCTCATTTATAATTTTTCACAAATTTATATAACAAAAAAGCTATTTTTTATAAACATAATAGTTCAATTACTTTTCTTGCATCAACTTCACAATCAGCTTTATAGAACGATATAATCATCTCAAACAGACCGTAAAATTTCACGGAACATTATGGGCGGCACCTTTTAAGAAAGTACTAATGGCTTAACATATAAAGCAAAAACATCTTATATAGCACCATTTGAATGCCATTATCCTCACCATAAAGAAGAAAACTTTATTAGAATGTTTGTACATTGCCCACACATAATAATAAGGCTTATGATGATTCATGCATTGAAGCTTAAAAATAAAGCTCCTACATTAGATTAGTTCACAATACTTATTGTTGGAAACTTCAAAGTCTAGATATAGTATCCAATCATCTATCTCTTAATTCTTTGATGCATTCAATTTTATAAAATTTCTATATTCAATAGGAAATAATTTTGGCAATTGACAAATTAGTCATCTTCTTCAGTGGAATTTCAAACTTTTTAGCATAGAAATTGAAATATTACATATTACTATATATATAAAAAAAGAAAAGTCTAAAAAGGTCATTGTTAATTTTTTTTATAAATCTTAAAATTATTAAATTTGACATAATATTATATGTCTAATATATAAAATTAGCATCATTGTAGATTCAAAATTTTTATCTAAATATTTATTTTTTTATTAATTTTCAATAATTTGATTTAGCACATGTAAATATATATATTTGATAAATTTAAAAAAAATAATATTTGCATTAAATTTGTAAATAGATAAATGTTGAAGGTCGTATATGTAATGTTTTTTTTTTCTTAATGATACATTGGTTGGTTATAAATAGACTTTTAAAATTCAAAACAGGTCTCAATTAATATTAACCGCACAAAATTTAGCCGAAACCTAATTAAAACGCAAGGTCACGTGATCACAGGGCTCTCCCCTGCGCCTGTGATGACGTGGCATCCGAGTTGGCGCCAGCTGCTAACCGTTCATTAGTTACCAAGGTGGGACCATTGAAATCCAGCTGTCGATAGAAGACTCGTCCCCATCCAGATGCGGCGGCTCGAGATGCGTGTGGCGGGTTACCGGCTTCAGCCAGTGGCCACCGGAATACCCGGTCAATCCAGTTGGCCCCACCCAAGATCTTTCGCCGTCCTAACTTCCTTTCTTCGTCTTCTTCCTGCACGAGGAGACTCCTTATTTATTTATTTATTATTAATCGCAGAGAAAGGAAAGAGTATTTTCGGAATATCAGAGGACGAAAAATAAATTTGGAAGGAAATAAATTCTAGCGGAGGCAAGAATTTTTCTGATTTTTCGGCGGTTTCGGAATCCTTTAAAAAAGCAAGTTTGCTGTCTCTACAGTCTCCTGCAACTCTCTCTCTCTCTCTCTTGCCCTCTCTCCATCTCTCTCTTTCCCCTTCCCCCGCTCTATCTCTTGCTTACCTTCTGCTTCATCTGAATCCCTGTTGTTCTGGTCTTGTTTGCGACAGAGGAGAAGTGGGGGCAGAGATTTCAAAGAAACTGAAGTCTGCGCGGATTCTCTTCTATCTCCAGGTGTCTATTTCGCTTTCCATTTTTGCGTTTATGAAGAAATTTCTCACCTTTATATGTTTTCTATCTCCTCCTCCATCTTCTCTGGTCGCGGATTTCCAAAATCTTACAGTTTTGCTCATAAAAAAACCAATTTTTCTTTTGCAGAGATGAGGAAACCACATTAGTTTCAGGAACAGAGCGAGAAATGGAAAGAAACGACATACCTGCAATCAAGCACACTGATCGAGTCAGAGTATCTTCAAAATTCGTTGGAAAAAAATCCGTCGGAGGTTCGGCGAGGTCCTACGCCGCATTCCCCCGCACGCTCCGTATATTCTGTGACGACCCCGATGCCACGGATTCTTCCGACGATGAAGCCTGCTTCAACCGCCGGCTCATAAAACGGTACGTAGAAGAAATCAGATTTGAAGAACGGCCGCTTTCAAAGACGATTGGAAAGAAGAAAAAGAAAAAGAATTCGCCGGAGAAGTTCCAGTCGCCGGACGAGGTTCCGAGATACCGCGGCGTACGGCGAAGGCCGTGGGGGAAATTCTCGGCGGAGATACGTGATCCCGCGCGCCGTGTCCGGCTATGGCTCGGCACTTACAGCACTGCCATCGAAGCCGCCATGGTCTACGATAACGCTGCAATTCAATTACGCGGCCCTTACGCCACCACCAACTTTCCAAACCGCGCTTCTCAGGCCCCTGCCTCGACGCCGCCGAACTTTCCAGTTTCGCATGGGTATGAATCCAGCGAGGACTCCCGTAATGTTTCAACCTCGTCCCCCACTACCGTTCTCCATGGATTCTCTTCCGATGCCGTCAAGGATTCGACGGAGAAGGTTTCCTCATCCGGCGGCAATGGATTGTCACCGGAGCTTAAGATCGACTTCAATCTGTTCGACGAAATGCTCCAATATAATGAGTTTTCAGATATGGGTATTTACGGCTTGGGGGACCTCTCGTCGGACCCAACTGATGACTTCCTGGTGTTTGATGAAATGCCTGACGCATACGAGCCGAGAATATTCGAAAAGGTCGCCGCCGGCGACCGATCGATTGACGCCGGCGAGAGAATCGGAACCAAAATTTGTGAAGACGGCGAGGATTTATTTGCTGGTATTAGTGATCTGTTTCCCCTCGATCCACTCCTCTAAATGGAAAGCAGCGATTTTGTGCTCCGGACGCCGATTTTATTGGCCGATTTTACTTTGCGGAGAAGAGAAATTCGTCAAATCGTTTCAGTTTTATTTATTTAAATATTATTTTTTATTTTTAAATTATTTCTGTTTTTATATGCAGTGCTATTTAAAGCAGTAATCCACTTTATAATTTATTTGTTCGCTTGAAATTGTACAATATATCATTAAAAAATATATATTAAATTTATTAAATTCTTTCTTTTTTGTTGTTGTAAGTATTTTATTATTTATAAATTTAAAATGTAAGACCCTAAAAAATCTTTAATATTAGAATTTCATTTTTGAAAAATAGGAAATTTATTTGTATAATGTCAAAGATGTTTATTTATAAAATCATCATGTAAGTTTTTAAAATAACTAATAAATTATTACAGATTGATTATTTTATTATGCTCTTTAAGTTGGAAATGTAAATAAAAGTACTTTTAGTGTTAATTTTATGCTTTCTAAAAATATTAAATAAAAAATAAGAAAGTGGTCTAAATCATAATTCTCTAAATATATTTTTAATAAATAAATAGTGAAATTAACTATTAATTTTTGGAAGATTAAGATTGTAGATCAAATAAAATCTTAGATTTTTGCAAAGCAATCTTGTTAATTAATGTTAGGTTTTCTTTGGGATAGTTTAAATTTTTTAATCTTTTGCTTTTAAAAGCTTCTTTCTTAGGCTTCATTTTGGCTATCGGTGTAAAAATTAACCCAACTTGTCAATCCGACTCGAAAATTTTCGGTTCGGATGGACCCGTTTAATAATCAGGTTGAATTCGGCTTTTAAAATTGGACCTGTTTAATAAATGAGTTGAGTTAAGGTCAACTTGCCAACTCGAAATTAACTTGATTTTGATTCGGATCCGATGGATTTATCGATTTGGTCGAAGAAGCATGTGAAATTCGAAATGGAAGAGGCAAAGATTGGATGGGAAGCGGGAATGTGGGATTTCGTTTTGTACTTTCATTTGTCATTTTGGTTTTACAATTCAATATTTCCGGTCAACGACTCGGGGCGCTGCGTGCGAAAGAGAAAAGGTTGGAAAGAGGGGGGTTGAGCAAGCAGAAGCATATTTATGGGATTTGGTTGAAGAAGCGCATGAAATGGAAGAAAGGCGGGAAAGCGGGTAAAAGCGACCAGTCGAGTGAGGATTTGGCCAAAGATGCCTGCGAAATGGAATATTGGAATTAGCAAAAAATATACAAAGAATAGGTTAGGGGTCGTCTCGAGTTCGAGCTCAGTTTTGATCAGATGACGGCGGGTTATTTTCGTGTTAAACCCGAACCCGACCCAAAAATTCATTTTGACACCTCTAATTTTGGCCATTGCTTTCTTTGCTTTTTCTTATCTTTAAAAAAAGTTGATTTCTTCATAATAACTTTTTGTCTTTCAAAAAATTGCTTTCTTCACAATAGCATTTTATCTTTTAAAAAGTTTTTTTTTCATAATACTTTTATAACAAGTTTTATAAAAAGAAGTTGCTGAAGTCATTGCCAAATGGATCCTTAGTCACAATTTTTTTAAAAAAAGGCAAAAATTTAAAAAAAAAAAAGTAAAAAGCTGTTTTTGTTAATACACATTATTTTCTTACTAATTATTTTTGTTATCATCAAAGCGGTCAAAAAACTGAACAAAGCATAATGGATAAGTATTGATCTTTCTAAAGTACGTTAGTTTTGAATTCTATATTTAGTTGTAATAGTTAAGTAATTTTTTTCTCTTGCATTTAGTAAATAAACAATATTGTTTTTTTAATATATTGAAAATTTTGAGTCTCAAAAATAGAATTTTTATGTGAAAAACTTTTAGTTTAAAATGTTTGAAACCACTAATATTTGATTTGTCTTTATTTTAATAAAAAAATTATATTATAATTTTTTTAAAAATAAATTTTTCAAGTGGTGGCATTTTGTTTTGAATTTGTTTAATATTTTTTTAGTAAGGCATAAATCATTGAGCCAATGATCCCATTGTAGAGATATGCTAGAGTTAGGAGCAATCTCAAAAATGAAATTCTGCTTAGCTTTGGCAACTGTGAGATGAATACTTTTTTTAGAATTTGGATGACTTAGAAGGTAGTGGTTTCCATGGGCTACGATATTTAAGTTTGAACCAGGTGAAAAGAGGAACAATTAAGTTGTAAAATCTAGTAATAAGGGAGCAATTAATTGCATAGTAAAGAGCTTTGAAGTCAGGAAGTCCAATGCAGTAAAAAATGTAAGGTTTACAAGTGTTTATCCATGAAACCATGTGCAACTTTCTTGTATTCACATCACCAAAGTAAAGGAAATTAGCACACAATTTCCCAATGAGCTTACAGCAAGTTTTGGGTAAGATAAAACTACGGATCCAGTAAGCAATAGTGTTCCATATAGTATATCTAAGAAACTGAAGCCTACCTACAAACGAGAAGCTTTGCTTTCCACCCCACAAGGTGGTTAGTAATAGTATTTAAGAGAGGTTGAAAGTCGAATATCAGAACTCTTCTAGAGGATATAGGGAGCACAAGGTAGATTAGTTTATGACAAGATGAATGAGTACTGAGAGCTTCACAAATCCTGATAGGATTAGGAGTATTAGAAGAAAGGATAATGGAGCTTTTACCATGATTGATTTTAAGACCAGATATGCTTGCAAATATATCTAGAATTTGATTAATGTAGGAGCAACTTTGAACATTGACTTTTCCAAAGACTAGTAAATCATCTACATATAAGAGATGAGAAAGATGAAATCCATCTACATAAAACCCTTGAAACGCCTTAGTTATATTAGAAGAATTAATATGGGAGGAGAAAGCATCCACAACAATACAGAATAGATAAGGGCTTAATGGGCATCATTGCCTCAAACCATAAGGAGACTTAAAAAAAAAGCCTTCAAGCCCACCATCAATACAAATAGAGAAGAAGACATCAAAGATACAAGCTTTGATCCAAGATATGAAGATAGGTGGGAATCTTTTTTGAGTCATTCTTCCTAAAATAAAACTCTTAGAAATTGTATCAAAAGTTTTCTTTATGTCAAACTTGGCACAGAAGAGTTTTCCTCTAGCATGGTTGTTAAACTCCCTCAGTATCTCAGAGGCAAGAACAACATTGTCTATGGATATTCTCTTGTGAATAAACCCAGCCTGATTGGGACCTATGATAAAAGGCATAATATTCTTGAATATGTTGGAAAGAATTTTAGTGATGATTTTATAGAAAATATTGCAAAGTGAGATAGGCTTGAAGTCAGAAAGGTTAGGAGCATGAGTTGATTTAGGAATAAGAACTAGCAATAATGGTGCTTGTGGCCTATAAAAGTTGATTTTGCATGTGGCTTTCTAACTAATTCAGTAGTAGTTTCATACTATGAAGTAATAAATTTTATTTTTTTATAGATTTTCATAATAGTTTTTTTAATTTTAATGATTTTATTTTATTTTTCAATTTTATGATTCAGCTTTACTGTTTAATTAAAAGTTTTAAATATTATTATTATTATTATTATTATTATTATTATTATTATTAGCATTAGCATTAATTTTGTATATTAATTATTGATATTTTTGCAAAATTATTATAAGTGAGATATGTATATGCAAAGTTTTAAATTTATTAGGCCTAAGGTGTAAATGAATGAGGATATAATTGTAGAGTTTAAATGCTGTGATTAAGAGGACATCAATTTTAATTATGTAATATTATAAGAAGTTATTGATAGCAAAATATGGCAACAACAACAACAACATCAAGCCTTTGTCCCACTACGTGGGGTCAGCTACATGAATCCTTTTCCTCCATTGTGTCATGTTAAAAGTCAAATTCTCGTTTAAATCTAATAAAGAAAGATCATTTCTAATATTTTCTAACCAAGTCTTTTTAGGTCTACCTCTACCTTTCTTAACATAAGTCAAATCTAATACCTCTACTTTCATAAAAGGGTCATCGGAAGGCCGCCGTTTTATGTGACCAAACCATCTAAGGCGACTCTCTCTAATCTTATCTTCCACTGGAGCTACTCCAACCTTTTTATGTATATGCTCATTTCGTATCCTATCTCTAAGGGTAAAGCCACTCATCCACTTGAGCATCCTCATCTCTGCAACACTTACTTAGTATTATGCTTCTCTTTTAATGGCCAACATTCGACACCATAAAGCATTGCAGGTCTCACCACCATCTTATAGAATTTTCCCTTAAGTTTGAAGGGGACTTTTCTATCACACAACAAGCCCGATGCATTCCTCCACTTCAACCATCCAACTTGAATTTGATAATAACCCCATCTATTCCCCCATCACTTTGAACAATATATCCAATATATCTAAAACGTGTACTCTTATTAATGACTTGATCGCCCAAAGTCACAATCCCCTCACTAGGTCTATTACTACTAAAATTACACTCCATATATTCTGTTTTAAATCTACTCAAGCAAAAACCTTTAGACTCTAAGGTATACCTCCATAATTCAAGTTTACCTTCAACTCCTTCTCTTGTCTTATCAATTAGAAGAATATCATCAGCAAAAAGTATACACCAAGGTATATCCTTCTGCAAATGTCTAGTGAGAACATCCATGACTAAAGCAAAATGATATGGGCTTAAGGCCGATCCTTGATGTAATCCAACCGAAATAGGAAAAATACTTGGTCAAACCACCTTGTGTTTGAACACAAGTAATAGCTTCTGCATACATATCTTTAATGATTTGAATATAAATGTTATTAACTCCTTTATTTTCAAGAACTCTCCATAGCACTTCTTTTGGAAGTTTATCATATGCTTTCTCTAAAATAATAAATATCATATGTAGATCCTCTTTATTCTCTTTATATTTCTCCATCAAACATCTCAATAAATGTATGACTTCCATAGTAGACCTACATGGCAAGATATTTTGGAAAATATGGCATGAGTTGATTTAGGCATAATATTCTGGAATCTGTGAATATTCTCTTATGGCTCACTTTTTCAATTATCACTATGCTTCTAATGCATTAGTTTCTAGTATTATTAATGGGAATACTTGGAATTTACTTGCTGACTTGCAAGCTGATATTCATGAAGTAATTTTAAAAATGTCTATTTCGAATCCCTCCTTCAGATGCATTTTTTGAAAAAATCACTCATATGACTCTTTTCACAATTACATGTTAGATTTTTATTCCAGTATGAATGTTTATTCTTGGCCCTCTAATGTTTGGCATAAACGTCATGCCCTTCGATTCTCTATTTTTACGAAGATGGCGTTATGTGGTGGTTTGAAAACTGCAGATGTTATACTCAAAGGAATATTCAAGTTGTTGCTCATTGTTGCCTCTGTTTCTCGAGCTATGAAAGTGTTAACCACCTCTTTTTTTAGTGTGATTACTCTTTCTTAGTTTTGGCTAAATTTTTACAGTATTCTAACAATTTTCCTATCCGGGTGTTCGAATTTTTTGGATAGTTTGAATTGCTCTATACCTGATAACAACAATTTACTTTCTCTTATTATATGCTGCACTATTTATCATGTTTGGAGAGAAAAGAATAACAGGAGATTTAGCTCTACATTCAATAGTATACGTACTATTTTTATAAAATTATAAATGCTATTCTCTCAAGGGTATATATCTAGATGGAAACACGGGGCACATTCAATGTTCTAATATATGATATTGATCTCTCTCCCAATTACTTGGATGTTTCTTGGTTACTTCCTAACTGTTAGCTCATGGGACTCATTAGCCTTGTGCATTGGGATTTGGTCATTATTCTCGGGTTGCTATTTACTAGTTTTCTATTTCTTAAATGGGGAGCAATCTTTGTGGAAGCTTGGTGGTCACACCTGCATTGCTTATCTCTTTTCCTACCATTCTTTCTATGGTAAGGATGGAATTTGGGATTGATTTCTCTCAACTGGTGGATGATTATTTGAAGGACGATGATGAATGTTATAGTAATATCCAGCTTGACCACTTGGATGGTCCTTGCTATGGCAACCAGGGGTCCTCTATTTGTTGGCCCAGCTATATTTAATTTTTTATTCTAATTATGAATGAAGCTTCCATTTTGACTGTATTCTAAGTCCTTTTGGGTCATGTTATTTTGTCCTTTACCTTATTTTTAAGTTTTTATTTTTCTATTGTAGTCTGATATGATCTTTTTTCTACCTCTCTTTCTTTTCTTGCTTTTTTGTCTGGAATAACAGTTTGACTTTTTTCTAGTATTTCCTTTCTACCATTGATATACCACATTTGTAATTTTATCTTTGATGTTGTAACTTTTTTCTCTTAATGTAATTGGCAATATGCCCCTAATGTTATATATATATATATATATATTAACGGATTTTACACGTGGCTGAGGAATATGGTTGGTTTGGAACCAAGTGAGATTACGGTCTCCTCACACGTGTGAATTTCTAAGCTGTTGCTATGGGCCCTACATTGGGCGGTGAGGGTGGGCTCTTTTTATTGGGCTGAGGCCTGGTCAAAGTAGCCGACTGCAAAAAGAAGCGGGGAGATCGGCAAAGATGAAAATTTTGTTTTTATTTGCGACAAAAAATGGTTTTATTTGCAAAATATTATTTATTGGGAGCAACAACGGCGCTTGTGGCGTTGTCGTCTGGGCATTTCTGTAAAAGTTGATTTTGCATGTGACTTTTTGACTAATTCAGTAGTAGTTTCGTAGTGTGAGGCTGTAAATTTTATTTTTTTTTAAGATTTTCATAATAGTTTTTTAATTTTAAGTTTTTTTTATTTTTTTCAATTTTAAGATTCAGTTTAATTGTTTAATTCAAATTTTTTAAAAATTACTATTATCATTATTTTTAGCATTAATTATGTATATTAATTGATATTTTTGTAAAATTATTACAGGTGACATGAATCTGCAAAGTTTTAAATTTATTGGGCCTAAAATGCAAATGAATGATGATACAGTTATAGAGTTTAAGGCTTCTTTTGGGACGGTTTTTTACTGCTTTCAAAAGCAGTTAAAAAGTTATTTCAAATGAAGCCTAAATATTGTGATTAAGAGGATAACAATTTTAATTATGTAATAATATGAGAAGTTATTGATAGCTAAATATGACAAAAATAAAATAATTAAGCGAGATGATATATCATCGAAAAATTATCTTGATCGGGCACGAATCTCGAGGCAAAAGTTATGTTGGAAATTTTAAAAATTAATTCGGAGATCATCTGAACTCCGATTTCAGCAAACTTACAGTCGAACTGAACGTCTCGAAAATATGAACCCAACGACACCAAATTCAACTCAATCCGAGCCCAAATGAGTCCAAATCAAAAACCCAAAGCACGTTTGGAAGGTTCAATCCATAATTCAGATTACAAAACAGTCTCCAAACTTGACATGCTTATAGTCGAATCGAGCAGCTCGACGAGGCGAATCCAACGAGCCCAAGATCGTCGAATTCTGATATCATTAAGGCCTTCGAATGCTCAATAAACGGTCCATGATCAAGGGATTCAACATCGGCCGTCCATTCAAACCACTCAAATTACCCTTGATCTTCTTATTATTTACTGGTCATGCTACTCTCATAAAACTATAAATAAACTCCTTATTTCTCATAGAGGGGGACCCCCCAAGGACGAAGAGGAGGAAGAAGAAGCCAAGGAAGAAGAGGAGGAAGAAGGAACCAAGGAAGAAGAGAAGGAAGAGCTCTCTTGCCACCAGACTCCTCCTCGACCACCGCCGGACTTCCCCCCTGCTACTGACTGACGTCGGACTTCCGCCCGGCCACCTAGTGACGCTGGACTCCTGTTCGGCCACCGAAAACTCCGGAATTTCCACCAGCTGCCAAGTGACACCAGAATTTTGCTCGGCTTCTACGCCGAACTTCTACCCAACATCGAACCTCCACTCGTTGCCAGATTTCTGCCAGTTACTGGACTTTCATCAAATTCCTACCAGATATCGGACTTCTGCTTATCGCCGGACTTCTATCTGACCACCAACTAACGTCGGACATTTACATGGCCTCCAATTGATTCCGGACCTTCATCGCCCTCCGACAACGGTCTTTCTGACCACTGCCGTCCGCCTACTATGGTCCTTCCTACCTCTGTCGCCAGACAACAATCTTTATGACCTCCCTCGCCTGTCGACATAGTCCTTCCGACTTATGTCGCCCACCGACTACAGCCCTTCCGACCAAGAAAACACATCAACAGTGATTCTATGTATTCCCATCATATATTGTACTTTAAATGATGTACTTTAAGTTAAGGTCTTCCCCCCAAGGAAGGGCCTCATTTGTAATCAATTGTAAACACTAGTGGATTCATTCAAACTGGGCTAGACCTCGTGGTTTTTCCCCATTTTCAGGGGTTTTCCACGTAAAAATTTTGGTGTCCCTTATTAATACCGCATCCTCTCTTTTAACTGTGTGCGTGCTGGATCTTAGTACAAAGCTAAGACGTTAAACTTTATATTTCTCTACCACCACAAATACTCCAGGACGCAACAAGAGAGATGCAAAAAATTATAATGGGTGTAAAGATGTAATTTTTTATTACATTTGAAGTGATAAAAAAAATTAAATAATTTAGATTTTTACATAAGACATTGGAACACTTATCAATGCGAGTTGGGAACGTGGAGTATATAAAATAAAATTATTATTGTAAGCATGTAACTAAAATTGTAAAATAACATAAATTATTATCTAACAAAAAAAGTATATATAAAAGGTGAAAAAAAAATAAAGTCTACTAATTCAAATTTACGTAGGATCAATTTTTACTCATTAAATTTAGGAGAATTTACATACATATCACTTTATTTCATACTATTTATATATCTAACGCCTAAAATTTTAGTATTATATATTAGTTTATAAGGTGGTATGAGTGGTAAGAATGAAATATATTAGTGATATATTTGACATTAAACTTTATATGAGTGGTAGGAATGTAATATTAAAATTTTGGGTATTAGATATGTAAATAGTATGAAATAAAGTGGTGTGTATGTAAATCCCCCTTAAATTATTTTAAAGTGAATTTAATATATAATTAGTCAATTGATTTAGTATATTTTAAATTAAAATTTTCATAAGAAAAATAATATGCACGTGTGAAAAATTAAAGGTTTAAAGCACATCAAATTCCCTTTCTCATTAGAAGAGGAATGAAAATGAAATTATGATTTGACTTCCAATAAATTTCTAAGTATTCCCCACATAGGCATTATTCAACAACTAAAAGTCTTGTAATGTTGATTTAAGTTGTTACATTGGACCCCCCAACACTCATGGTGTCAAAGGTGTGGGAGATAACTTGTTATGTGGTTTCCCACTATATTGGACCACTTTAGAACTTGTTTGTTTATAGATGATTTATCATTCTCTCTCTTTGGAGTATCTGATAGAATCGGGGTCGAGCGATGACTTTACGCGAATTTGTTTCATATTTAGAAAGTATTAATATGTGTCAAATAATGATTGAATTGAAGATTGTTAGTAATATTCATTTTATGATACATTTTTGTTAGGCTTTATTTTGAGATTTATTTATTTTATGTACACGTGATATTTTCTATAAAGATATTCTTGACTCGCTCCTATAAATAAAGGGATTAGAAAACAAGTTTCAGATACATTTGAATCATTAAGTCAAGTTGAGCTTTTAGAAAATAAAGAGAGATCGATCTCAAAGCTTTTCGCCTTTTTTTTTTCTCTGGTTTGGTAGTTATTTTTGTAAGTGTTATTATTGTGTTGACTATGGATGAATTTGGATCCAATAATTTATTTATTTTTTTTGTTGGTGGAGGGTCAATGTGACACACCTTTGTTAAGAAATTCTACAGTTAAGGATGCTCATCTCAGGAAAATCTTGAGATGGATTACCTGCTATGAAGTTATATCAACAGGACAAAACTGTGAGGTCCTTTGGCCAAAACGGATAATATCTTGATAGTTAAGAGTTTGAGCGATTACAGTAAAAGTCATCATATTAAAAAATGAATTTTTAGTATGATGTTTTCTTTTACATTTAGTAGTGCAAAGTTTTTCTTTGATTATCACATGTATCATGCACCTTAAAAAACATTTAAAGAATGAAGATACAGTGCTAAAGGGTAATGAAGAAGAAAAAATATAATAGTAAATGGTTATGATATGTCATATTATGTATCATTGTGATTATGTCGTATCGTGTTATATCCATATTAACTATCACCATGGGCGGATCCCCCATGTGCTAAGGGTGGGCAAATGCCCACCCTAAAAAAAAAAAAAAAAAATATTTAGAGGGGATATTTTGAAATATTTTGGGTATTTTGCCCCCCCTAAAAAAATTTTTTACTCTAATTTTATCAATCCTAAGCATTTTTGCCCATCCCCAAAAAAAAAAAATTTTGTCCACCCTAAAAAAAGAAGCTGGATCCGCCCCTAACCATCACATATTAATTAAAATTTTATTAAAAAATGAATATTTTAATTTAAAATAAATGCTGATGTTTAATGCATTAATGCATTCTTTATCCAATTATATGAAAAAGAATGTAAAATTTATCTTAAAGAATTAGAAATATACAACATATTTGCTCACAATTAAATTAAATTTTAAATATAAATAAATAATATGATGTTAGATTGAAGCATGCAAAGGCAAAATTTATAGGAATAGAGTTAGAATTTTCAACTAATGTGATTTAAGCCATGGTTTATTTTTTATTTTTTATTTTTATATTATTATTATGTTTTATTAAAATAAAAGCTTAGTTAATAATCTTTTTTCATTAATCTAATTGTAGTTATGACATTTATATGAAAATAAAATGCAATTGAATATTTTAATCAAAATTTTATCATGAAAATTTATTTTTTTTTAAAGATAAAATGTAATATAAGTTCAAAGAACTTTTTCTATTTGATTATTATAAAAAATCAACTATAAAATATAATTGGAGATCAGGGATTAACGATACTGTAGTTATTTATATAGAGAAAGAAATAATGGATTGTATGAACAATGAAACAATTGTTCAACATTTTTTTCAGAATATAAAAGTAGGTGTTTTAAATTACAATTTTTTTTATCATTTAATATTTTATCTACAGTAACGGTTATAACAGCAGCAATTCTATTACATTATGGTGGTTAAAATCATTGCTATAGCCAGCAGTTAATACGACCTATCCCAACGGAGTTGAAACCGCTGCAAATGTCATTGCAGCACATTGCAATCACGGCGGTCTTGCAGCGGTTCTCAACTCGCCGTAAGAAATTTTGTGGCGGTGAAACCCGTAGGAAAAGAATATTTTTAGTGCTGTTATAGCCTTTTTTTGTTGTGTAAACTCTTGATTATTATTAAATTAACTAGTCAAGTTTATGCTTCTAAAAATATTAAATAAAAATAGTCAATTCTAAATCATAAAGAGACCTATGAGAATAACATTTAAAGACACAGTACACACTTTATAAATAATTATACAATTCATGATTTAGGCTAAAACTCTGATCTCCATATGAACAATGACACAATGTTCTATGTCCTCATCCTTCAATTGCTTATAGACTCAAATCTGAAGTAGCATTTGTGCTGTGAGTATCTAACCATTTCATTAAAATGGAATTAAATATCCTTCCAATTACCCTCTAAGAAATTCTTCTTCTTAAGTACCAAATTTTAATATGATATTGATGTGATGATAATATGCTTCTTGTAGAAACTTGTCTTGTTGCTATTCCCAATTGAGAGCTCACATGTCATTACAATTCCTATGTAGGGCAATATAGACCCTTAAGCTCTTTCATTTTTTTATTTATTTTTTGTTTATGGATAAAAATATATCACATATATTTTATGAAGAGGTATAAGGTCTGTCGCGTCTTAGAATATTCACGGCAATAGAGAAATATAAAGTTTAACGTCTTAGTTTTGTACAAAGATCCAACACATAATCAGATAAAAAAGAGGGTGTAGTGTTCATAAGAGACACCAAAGTTTTTGCGTGGAAACCCCTGAAAAGGGGGGAAAACCACAGGGCCTAGCACAATTATAATGAATCCACTATTGTTTGCAGTCAATTACAAATGAGGCCTTTCCTTGAGGGGAAGGCCTTGGTTTGATGTAGCAAATATACATCATACATAGTACATTGCATGGTGGAAATTGGAAGAATTAGAATTGATATGTTATTTTGGTCGGCAGGATCATAGTCGGTTGACGACGAAGGTTAGAAAGACCGTATTCGGGTGACGATGGTTGGAAGGACCGAAGTTGACGGGTGCGGAGGTCGGAAAGACCATTGTCAGGCGATAGAGGTCGGAAGAACCATAATCGACATTCGATAAGTCAAAAAGACCGTTATCAGGCGACGGAGGTCGGAAGGACCGTAGTCGGTGGGTGAAGGAGGTTGAAAAGACCGTAGTTTGGCGACGTTCAGTGGTCCGACAATAGTCGAGGAGGAGTCTGGTGGCAAGAGAGCTCCAGCTTCTTTCTCTTTCTTCTCTTTATTGCTTCTCCTCCTTTCTCAATGAAGAATGAAGGGTCTATTTATAATTTTGTGAGAGTAGCATGACCAGTTAATAGGAGGGAGATCAAGGGCATGTTGGGAGTGGTTTGAATGGACGGCCGCTATCGACTCCTTTGATCATAGACCTTTTACTGGACATTTGAATGCCTTAATGATATCAGAATTCGATGATCTTGGGCTTGTTGTATTTGTATCTTTGAGCAGCTCGATTCGATTATAAGCATGTCACGTTTGGAAACCATTTGATCATCCAATTTATAGTTTGAACCTTCCAAAAGTGCTTTGGGCCTTCAATTTGGTCTCATTTGGGCTCGGATTGTGTCGAATTTTGTGTCATTAAGTTCGTCTTTTCGAGACGTTCAAATCAACTATAAGTTTGCTGAAATTGGAGTTCATACGACCTGAATGTAATTTCAATAGCTTTAACTCAATTTTGCATCGACATTTGTGCCTGATCAAGATTATTTTTTGATGATATATCAAGGTCATATACAAGATATTCAAAAGAGCCGAAGGAAAAAAAAATCTTGATATAAGAACCTGATATGAACTACTAGGCCAAAGCCTGCTTCATTCTTATGAGGATGCTTAATTGAATGAGTGGCTTCACTCTTATAGCCAGAATGCGAAATGAGTATATACGTGAAAAAGTTACACTACAGGAAAAACAGCTATTACCGGCAGACAAAATTCGCCAGTAAAGTGAAAAATGTGACGGAAATAATCGGTTTCCGGTCGATTACCGGCGGAAATAGCTCCGACGGTAAAACGCGCGTCAGAAAAAAAATTCCGTTGCATTTTTTCCGCTGGACGCATTTCCGGCGGATGTTCCGGCGGAGAACCGGCGGATATATTTGACAAACTGACACATTTTCTGTGTCCGTGTTCCTGCGTAATAACCGCCGGAATTACCGGCGGATATTATCCACCGTACGTTCCAGCGGATATTCTGCCGCAATAAAAGCGATGGCTAGTCTTACAGTCGGAAATCACCGTCGAACTATCCGTCGGAAGTTCCGTCGCATATTCCGCCGGAAATTTCATCATATCGTATTTCCGACAAAGTTACCGGCGGATAATCTGCCAGAAACCTGTAGCAGAAAAAAAAAACCTTCCTCACTTTGAAAAGAGATTTCCACATTTATACCTGCATACAAAAAATTACAATACCATATATATTCTACAAAATCAACAATTATACAAACTAGAAGAGCATCAACCAGATAAGGAATAATTAAACATGTATAAATAAACATATATAAGAAAAGTGTTATAAACAAATAACTAAACATGTTCAAACAACAAATAGATAAATTTATCCAAAAAACACATAAAAATAGATGTCCACATCAGTAAAATAGATAAATAATGTCTACTCTGATTCAGTTTCATCCTAAGGTGATGCTGTACTTCTATCACTACTTATCTGCTTCCTCATCTTTCTCATTTCTTCTAACATTTGAGCTTGCTGCTGCTGTATCTGCATCTGCTGCTGCTGTATTTGCATCTGCCAATCAGCTTGGGCTTTCCGTACCTGTTCTAGCTCGGCTCTGAGGGCAGCTATCTGTTGGGTATATAAAGATTCCTGGGTACTAGATGAAAAACTGCCTCCACTAGATGACTGCCCTTCATATGCATAGGCCTGCGAGCCTAACCCATATACTCTGCCATGCTGCATTCCTCCTACCGCTTGCGACCAAGTGCGGTAGTCAGAATAGTCTGTTGATCCAGCAGAAGAACCTTCACCTGCTGCAGACTGACTCTCTCGAAGCCGTGTATACTCCTCCTATGAAAGTTAATAAAAAGTTATGCAATTTACACATAATATCACCAAAATTAACTTATATACTTACATAGGATCTCCTAGCACGCTCGTCAACCCATTGCTAGTGAGAACATCCATGACTAAACCCAAAAATCAAAAATGCGAAAGGGAGAAAGTTACCTAAACAGCAAGCGAGCTCCCGGCGCGGCCAACGTCAATGGAGCGAAGTCGAAATGCGTCCAAGAAGAAAAGTTCGTCAAATTAGGGCGAACTGACCGGAGGAAACAGAGCGAAGAATGCCAAAGGGAGAAAGTTATGTACACAGCGACCGGCACGCGTCATCGACGGAGGAGCTCGATCGAGCGAGGGAGCGAGGGAGGGACGTCGTCGACAGAATTCGAGGGCAAGGTCGTCGTCGAAGGAGCTCGATCGAGGGAGGGAGGGACGTCGTCGACGGAGATCGAGGGCTGGCGCGCATCGTCGACACAGCAAGGCGAAGCGGCGACCTAAACAGAATGAGCTGAAGTCGAGGGGACGGGGTCGATATATTGAAATTACTGGCGGATACTCCGCCGATAATACTTCGTCGGGTTTTAATTAACCGGCGGTAAATCCGCCGGAATATCCGCCGGATATTACCGGCGGAATATGCGTCGGTATATTGAAAACACCGGCAAAATTTCGGCGGTTTCGCCGCCGGAAAAGTACCGACGGTATTTCCGCCGGAAAGTCCGCCGTAATATTACCGGCGGACCAATCCGTCGGAAATGCCGTCGTTGATTCCGGCGTAACTATTTCCGCCAGAAATTCCGCCGGTAATTCATTGTTTTCCTGTAGTGTTAGAGAAGCTCCAGTGGCAGATAAGATTAGAGTGTCACATAAAATGTCGACACTCCGATGAATCGATTAGAATAGTAGATGTATTAGATTTAACCAATGTTAAGAGAGGTAGAGGTAGACCTAAAAAGACTTGTTCAAAAAATATTAAAAATTATTTTTTATTAGATTTTAATTAGAATTTGACTCTTAATAGGACACAAATGAGACAAAAGATTCATGTAGTCGATCCCACTTAGTCGGATAAAGACTTGATGATGATGATGATGATTTTGTTGTTGTTAATGAATTACCTTTTTTCCTCAGCTTTACTTTTCTTTCATTCTATTTTTATCATTAGTAATTATCTGAATTTAGAATAAATTTGTTTTATTCATCTATTAAACAGATGCTTAATTAGTTCTTAATAAGCTTGTAAACTTTTTTTTTAATCTTAACAATAACTATTTTAAATTTATAATCTTACCCTTATGTGTTAAAAAAGTCTTGCACAAAATAAAAAATAAATTCCAGGAGAAGAGCATGTTTTTAATAAATTTGTCTTTTTTAAAAAAAGCACCCCTACGATATAAAAAATTACAGAGAAGCTCTTTGAAAATTCATCCCACAAGCTGAATATTTTTGCTCACAGCAGTAAATCTACAAGCCATTAATAATGCAAATTAGAATAATCAGTCAAAGGTAATATATATGGGGATGGAAAGTCTGTAATTATCTGTAAGTGAACAATCATAATAGCAAATTTACCCACGTGTTTGTTGCTTGTGGAAAGCCACTTTAATCGAATTTTTAGAATTTTATAAATTATATATATAATATTACTATTGCGGGCTAGAATATTTGTGGCGGTAGAAAAACATAAAGTTTAACATCTTAGTTTTGTACGAAAATCCAGCACACAATCAGATAAAAGAGTGGGTGTAGCATTCGTAAGATACACCAGAGTTTTTACGTGGAAACCCTTAAAAAATGGGGGAAAATCACGGGATCTGGCCCAATTTGAATGAATCCACTAGTGTTTACAGTCAATTATAAATGAGGCCCTTCCTTGAGGGAAGACCTTGGTTTGATATAGCAATTATACATCATATAGAGTGCAATACATGGTGGGAATTGGAAGAATACGTATTGACATATTCGTTTGGTCGGCAGGGCCATAGTCGGCAGGCGACGGAGGTCAGAAGGACCGTTGTCTGGCGACGGAGGTCGGAAGGATCGTAGTCAGCAGGCAATGGAGGTCGGAAGGACCGTTGTCTAGCAACAGAGGTTAGAAGGACCATAGTCGGCGGGCGAATGAGGTTGGAAGGATCGTTATCTGACGACGGAGGTCGGAAGGACCGTAGTCGGCGGTGACGGAGGTCGGAAGGACCATTGTCTAGCGACGGAGGTCGGAAGGATCGTAGTCGGACCGTAATAGATGGGCGACAAAGGTCGAAAGGACTATAGTCAACGGGCGACAAAGGTCAGAAGGACCGTTGTTTGGCGACGAAGGTCAAAAAGACCGTAGTCGGTAGACGAGAGTAGTCAAAAAGACTGTAGTCAAACGACGAATGTCGAAAAGACTATAGTCAGACGATGAAGGTAAGAAAGACCGTAGTCGGTGGGAGACGAAGGTCATAAAGATCATAGTTGACGAACAACGGAGGTCCGAAAGACCATTGTATAGTGGAAGTCCCATAAGAATTGGAAGCATGGTGGAAGTTCGACGTTAATTGGTGACCAGGTGAAAGTCCAGCGTCAGCTGCTAGACTGGTGGAAGTCTGGCATCAGTCGATGGATCGGCGGAAGTCCAATATCAGTCGGTGGACCAGTAGAAGTCCGGCATCAGTCGATGGCTGGGTGGAAGTCCGGCGACAGTCGGTGGCCGGGCGGAAGTCCAGCGGTTGTCAAGGATGAGTCTGGTGGTAAGAGAACTTTAGTTTCTCTTCTTCCTTCTTTTCCTTCTCTTCCTTCTCTTCCTTGCTTCGGTTCTCCCTCTCATGAAAAATGAGAGGTCTATTTATAATTTTTTGAGAGTGGCATGGCCAGTAAATAGGAGGAAGATCAAGGGTAAGTTAGGAGTGGTTTGAATGGACGACTGATGTTGATACCCTTGATCATAGATGGTTTATTAGATATTTGAATGTCTTAATGATATCAAAATTCGACATCTTGGTCTCGTTGGATTCATCTCGTCAAGCCGCTCGATTCGACTATTAGCATGTCTCGCTTGAAAACCGTTTAGTCATCCGTATTATGGTTTGAACCTTCCAAATGCGCTTTAGGTCTTCGATTTGGACCCATTTGGGCTCGGATTGAGTCGAATTTGGTGTTGTTAGGTCCGTCTCTTTGAGACATTCAATTTGATTATAAGTTTGCTGAAATTGGAATTTAAATGATTCTGAATTTAATTTTGAAAGTTTTAAACTTGAATATGCCTCGAGATTCGTGCATGATCAAGACAATTTTTGGTGACGTATCAATTACTATAAAAAGTTGTTGATCTTATTCAAGAGAAATCTTAGGTTTCCTTTAAGACAATTTTTTAATTGATTTCTAAAACAGCTTTCTAGCACAAAAAATTTTAATTCAAGAAATTTTTGGACTAGAAAGCTAGCTTTAGAAAGCAACAAAAAAATTGTTCTAAATGAAGCCTTAATCTTTAATTAAAAATAATAAAACTTTCATTTATAATAACCAAAATTTCTTGCGATATTTAGAAAATTATGTATCTACATAACAAATTTTGTGACTTTTGCGATGCTAATACATAATTTTTCTTTGATTTTATTTTGCGAAGCATAGTTGATGTAACGATTCAGCCAAATATGATTCCTACAATCATATCAAATTAAGTGTGTTAAAAAAAAAATTAAGTGTGTTAAAATGAGAAAAGCCTAAAATGATTTTATATTATGAACAAGTCCTTACAAGACACCATATATATACAAAGTTAGAATTATCATAAATTATATTTTTTCACTAACTATCTTGTTGTGGGCTAGAATATATATGGCAATAGAGTTAGAATTTGTTATCTCAGCATTGTACGAATATCCAGCACATAAACTGGGGAAAAAGAAACATCAGAATTTTTACGTGGAAAATCCTGATAAAGGGAAAAGCCATGGAACCACGCCTAGTTGAAATGATTCCACCAGTGTTTGAATAGATTACAAATGACTAATTCATCCTATTGAGGACGATCAGATTACAACAATCAACTGTTAGGTTGAAATTTAGTGACGAACAGAGATCGAACGAAAATCCGGCAACGTTTGGTGGTCGGGCGAAAGTCCGGAGTCAGTCGGTGGCCGGCGAATGTCTGGTGCCAGTCATTGACCGAGAGGAAGTCCGACGTTAGTTGGTGACCGGGCAGAAGTCCGGCATTAGTCGATGGCTGAACGGAAGTCTGGTGTCCGTCTATGGCCAAACAGAAGTCCAGTGTCAGTTGGTGGCCGGGCGGAAGTCCGTCGACAGTCAGTGGCTGGAAGGAAGTCCGGTGGTGGTTGAAGAGGAGTCTGGTGGCAAGAGAACTCTAGTTTCCCTCTCTTCTTTCTCTTCCTTACTTTAGTCTCCTTCCATGGGGAATGAGTGATCTATTTATAGTTTTCTGAGAGTGACATGACTAAAAAATAGGAGGGAGATCAATGATAAGTTGGGAGTGGTTTGAATGGATGACTAATGTTGATTCCCTTGATCGTGGATCGTTTATTAAGAATTTGAATGTCTTAATGATATCAGAATTTGATGAACTTGGGCTTATTGGATTGGATTCGTTGAGCAGCTCGATTCGACTGTAAGCATGTTGCGTTTGGAAATCATTTGGTCATCTAATTTTTGGTTTGAATATTCCAAATGCGCTTTGGATCTTCGATTTGGACTCATTTGGGCTCGGATTGAGTCGAATTTGGTTGTATGTAGACATCGTTATGTCATGATTGAAGGATGCTTATTTGCAAACTATCATCTTTTTCAAATATTTATCTTATTTCTTGTAAAGGATTAAAATAATCACTTAACTCTTTGTGAGAGATCAAATTAGCTCTCAACTCTTTTGCGGGACTAATTTGGTCCATCAACTTTTTAAAAATCAGTCTTTTTTGTTATAACATTCAATTTTGGGGTTAATAGTGTTAAATTAAGAAATATTTTAGTTATTTTTTTAATTAAATTACTTATTAAATATAATTTTCAATTAATAATTATTTTTTTAAAAAAATATTATTAAACATTTCCTTAATAAAAAATATTAATAATTTTAATTTTAATTTAAAAAATTATTACTAATTCTTGTTTTAATTTAGGATCATTATAGACTAGAATTATTAATAAATTTTTTTAATTAAAGAATGTTTAATATATTTTTTTAAAAAAATACTATTATTTAAAAAATATATTAATAAATAATTTAATTAAAAAATTACCAAAATATCTATTGATTTAACACTACTAGCCTAAAATTTAATGTTGGACCCTTTTTAAAGAGTTGATGGATCAAATTGATCCCTCAAAAGAGTTGAGAACCACTTTAATCCCTCATAAAGAGCTGAATGACCATTTTGATCATTCACTCTCTCTCTCTCTCTCTATATATATAGTTTAAATTAATTAGATGACTAACTCATATAGATATATAATGTGGATAAAAAATAATATTATAATTTTCTTATATAATTTTGCATAATGATTGCTTAAAAATTATTAAATTTATTTTAAAAATTAATACTTTATATAAAAATACATTATTTAAGGTCAATATTATAATTTTTTCCCTAAAATCTGAATCCCTCAACGAGGTTCAACGGCCGAAGATCCAAAATGACTATTTGCATGATCTGAGTTAGAAATCCACACAGATTCTGCATGGAAAGCGACGCTTTGGACGGGCCGAGATGGCCGAGTCCGATTGGGCCGGAGTTGTCGAAAAGTAGTGGGCCGGGCTTGAGCTTTCGTGGAATGGTCTGCAAAAGATCAGCGTATAAGCGGACGGATATGTTGCGTAGATGATTTTGTTGTTCTCATGAAAAGATTAGATGGCTCCAATGATAGTTAAGATTAGAGAGAGTCGTCTTAAATGATTTGGTCATGTAAAATATTGGCCATCCAATGACCCAGTTATTAGAGTAGATGTATTAGATTCAGTCTATCTTAAGAAATATAGAGATATACCTAAAAAAATTGGTTGGAAAATATTAAAATTTATTTATTTTATTAGATTTAAATGAGAAATTGACTCTTAATAGAACACAATAGAGAAAAAAATGTTCATGTATTCGACCCCACTTAGCGGGATAAAGGCTTTTTATTGTTGTAGGAAAAATTAAGGCAAAGTTCGATTCTACGGCTTAAGAAGTGTATATCTTAATGTGCATTAAATCAAATACATATCAAAATTGAAGTTGGTTTAGTAGCAAGAGAGAAGGGATTGGCAATGTTGTGTGGCCAAGTAAATGCAATGTATTGATAGTGTCATCTGAAGATTTGGGCTTCGTTTGGGACAGCTTTCTTATTGCTTCTTAAACAGCTTTCTAGTACAAAAATTTTAAAAGTTGTACTAGAAAACTGTTTTAAGAAGCAATAAGAAAGTCGTCCCAAACGAAGCATTAGAGTATGAGTTTGAATCAGAACAAATGTGTTGCATAAACAATGCTTAGAGGAATTCCAATACTAAACGACTTTTTGTAGAACCTTTCAGCCATTGGTATTCATATGCATGAACTCTTGCAAATCTCAATTGTGCTTTGGAGACAATAAGATTGTCAACTATCATAGGCATGTCACACGCTTTCTTAGCGTGGTGGAAAAAAAAAACTATCATAGGCATGTCACACGACTTGCAACTTTTAATAACCCTCTAAAGTTCAACTACGTAAGACGAAATTCATAAACTTCACCATTGAGGAATTTCATGCAAATTATCCCTCATTTGCCTAAAGTTCTAAGACCATATTTTAAGAACAAAGAATTTGCTTACTGTTGATTAACATAGGGTTATAAAAACAAGCAGCATTATAATTCTCATGAGAAGAGAATTGAAATAAGAAGAAACCCTCAAACAAGTAAATTAATGTTACCTTTTTGGGTTTCATAGCCTTCCCACTATGGCTAGCAAAGTTTCATAGATTGGCCTTTTTTCCTCTTGCATAACCAACTATGAAGAGCTCTCATCCTTTGCATCTACATTTAGTACCACTGTTGCTCGCTGACTACGGTCCTTCTGGCCTTCGTTACCAGACAACGATCTTTCTTACCACAGTCGCCCACCAACTATGGTCCTTTCAACCTTCATCACCAGACAACGATCTTTTCTGACCACTATTACCTGTCGACTACGGTCCTTCCGACCTCTGTTGCCAGACATCGGTCTTTCTAACCACTGTCGCCCGTCGACTACGGTCCTTTCGACCTCGTCGCCAAATGACGATCTTTCTGATCTCTATCTCTCGTCGACTATGGTCCTTCCAACCTCCGTTGAAACGATCTTTCTGAACTCTGTCACCCGCCGACTACGGTTCTTTCGACCTTCGTTGCCTAACAACGATCTTTCTGACCACTATCGCTCGTCGACTACAGTCCTTCCGACCTCCATCGCCAGACAACGGTCTTTCTGACCACTATCGCCCGTCGAATACAATCTTTCTGACCACCGTCGCTAGCCTACGGTCCTTCCGACCTCCATCACCAAACAGCGGTCTTTCTGACCACTGTCGTCCATCAACTACGGTCCTTCCGACCTCCATCGTCAGACAACGGTCTTTCTGACCACTATCGTCCATCGACTATGGTCCTTCCGACCTTCGTCGCTAGACAACTGTCTTTCTGACCACTGTCATCAGCCAACTATAGTCCTTTCGACCTCCGTCGCCTAACAACAGTCTTTCTGACCACTGTCGCCTATCAACTACGGTACTTTCGACATCCATCACTACACAACGATCTTTCTGACCACTGTCGCCTATCAACAACGGTACTTTCGACATCCATCACTAGACAACGATCTTTCTGACCACTGTCACCCACCGACTACAATCCTTCCGACCTCCGTCACCAGACATCAGTCTTTCTACGCCCGCCGACTACGGTCTTTCCAACCTCCGTCTCCAGACTACGGTCTTTCTGACCTATGTTGCCAGACTATTATCCTTCCGACCTCCATCGTGAGACAATGATTTTTCTGACCATTGTCGCGGACTGACTATGGTCCTTCCGACCTCCATCTCCAGACTATGATCTTTTGATCACCATCGCTTGTCGACTACGATCCTTCTAATCTCTATTGCCAAATAACAGTCTTTCTGACCTCCATCACCCACTGGCTACGATTTTTCTGACCTTCGTTGAATGTCGACTACTGTCCTTCCGACCACCGTCACCCGAGTATGATCTTTCTAACCTCCGTCGCCTGCTGATTATGGCCCTACTGACCAAACAACATGTCAATACTGATTCTTCCAATTTTCATGATGTATATTTATTACATTAAGCCAATATCTTCCCCTCAAAGGACCTCATTTGTAGTCGATTGCAAATACTAGTGGATTCATTCAAATTAGGCCATGCCCCATGATTTTCTCTATTTTTTTAGGGGTTTTCAAATAAAATTTTTGGTGCCTCTTATGAACGTCACACTCTCTCTTTTATCTAATTTTGTACTGGATATTCGTACAAAGCTAAGACGTTAAACTTTATATTTTTCTACTGCTATGACTATTCTAGGACGCAACAATAACAATAAATTATTAAATTTTCTTTAAGATTAATCAAATTATATATATATATATATATATATATATATCATGTAATATAGCCTTCTCGTTTCCAATTCAGCCACGAAGCGAGTAAAGCCTTGTGGCTATAAAGAATCGTGTCGCAAGTAGCCACCGCCACGCTGCCAAACCCTATTTATTTATTCGCTTCTCTTTTTAATTTTTGGCCATTTCCGCCTTTTTGCTCCTGCGAATCTCTTACGCACCGCTTTCTTGCGGGAAGAGAAACTCCGTTCAGTTCTTCCTCGGGCATCCATGGCCGATTCAGCCAGTCAATTGAACACTAATTTTCCATCGGCATCGCCATCCGCTTCACCTTCCAATCCCGTCGGCTCTCTCTCATCTGATTCAGTGATGAGTTTTGGCGAAAGGACCATCTCCGCCGCCGGAGCTGCCGTCCTTTCTGCTATAATCGTCAACCCTCTTGATGTCGCGAAGGTATCTTCTTTCTTTTATAGAGTTAATTTGAGACTTAAAAAAACATGTTACAGTATTGGACTTAGTTCGATAGCTCAACATATCATTTATGTTTGTGTTGAGAATGTGGGGATTACTCGTATATTAAACCCAACATCAATTCCCTTTTGATTCAATACTCATAACAGAGACACATTTGATGAATAAACTGATTGATGATCTGTTTTATTAAGATTAATTTTAAGTAAGATTTCTCTTCTCTGTGTTCCTATTCCTTCTTCTCAGCATAGTTACAATGTAGGATGCAGAAGTTACGGAATTTGATTCATATTTTCTCTTGTTGATTTGTTTTCATTTGAATGCCGCTGTGGAATTAGTATTTCAAGTGAGAGAAGGCGAAGGAGTTTATTTAAAATTTTGGAGGGTGAAAATTCTATAATATACATGATGCGAGAATTTAAGGATAAAAATTTTGAAGTACAGCTAATTCTATAGGATTTCTCGAATCTATGCCCCCAATCACCCTGAATCCGCCACTGTTCATAATCCATTTGTAAACTAATTTACTGATTACGATAAGTATATGTAGGAGCAATTTGTCGATATCAGCTATAAAAGTTATATATATATTGAGTAGGAATGAACATGTGCTTGTTAGTGCCTGAAATTTGGCTGATTGGCTCCACCGGAGTTGTGGACTAGTAAAAATATACCCATTGGATAATGTTTCTTTGCCTTGATTTTTGACCTTGATAAGATGTTGAACCTTGCTGGGGCCATGCTGGCAGTTGTGTTGTCTGCTAATCATGTTATTATTGTATATGCAGGG
Organism: Dendrobium chrysotoxum; assembly: GCA_019925795.1. NCBI lineage: Eukaryota > Viridiplantae > Streptophyta > Magnoliopsida > Asparagales > Orchidaceae > Dendrobium > Dendrobium chrysotoxum. Next base: position 5,822,396 of record CM034300.1, on the reverse strand, counting down.
GTGGAACCAAGAAGAGACACAGATCATCTTGATTTATTGGTTGAGAGCTTAGGCTATCAACCAAGAGGTTTTGGGTTCGAGTCTTGTATATGCGATGTGTGCGTGAGTCTTCCTTAATTGGCTTAAATGTCCCAAAAAAAAAAAGAATCAAGAAGAGCTCAGGATGGGCAATTGACCACCTTGAAATCTTTTTTTTTTCCTTAGAAAAATAACTATTTTAACTATTTTGCCCACCTTCAATAAATGTAGTTGTCCTAATACTAAAAAAAAATTTCTTTTTCTATTTCATATATAAGTTTATGCATTTCACAATCCTATTTTACCAACCCTCAAAAGAGAGGTTGATTTTGTTCCTGTGTGTGTATATGTGACACGGAATGATGCAATACAGCATAAAAAATATTTTAGATTTTCTAAATTATTATAAGATTTTATGGCGTGATTGGGATTATTTTTTATATTCTTTATTTATTTATTTATTTTTCTTGCATATCACTTAGCTACTTGCAACTTGTTTTCCCATTTTGAGTGTCTTTAACAAGTTCATCTTATTATTGTTAGAATTCAACTTTTGTTCTAGGGGGCATTCGGTGATAATTCACCAAACTGTGTCAGCAGTTTTATAGCTGGAGTATGATATTGATAATTTACAACAATATAAACTTATGCTTTTATGTTTATTATATATATATCTATCATTGACTTGCATGCATCCTTAATTATCCACGTTTCTAAGCATTTAAAGGTCTTGAGCGGTTGCATTTTTTTCCAAGCGTTTTTTAACTATCTATTTGAATGCTGCCATTTTCTTAAGTATCTAACATGATCAATAATATAATGAGTATATTAGGATTATATTAATGAGTATTTATAAGTCATTAGATATGTAATAGATATAAAAAGCTAATAAGCAATTTATGAGTCTTTAATAATTATATATTTTCTATAAATAGTCTCGATTGGGAGCTTTTAGGGGATGAACAAACCCTCTTTAATTTGAGACTCTTCTTCTTGAGACTCTTCTTCCTCGTCCCCTCGTCTCAATTCTACATTGCATTTGAGTTGTTGAGCTTAAAATCATCTTTTATACCTATGACCCACCAGGGTCGTATCAATGTCCTGAATGTGTTCTCCTTTCTTTTTTTTTTTCATCTTATGACTGAGTTGCCCACTACAGACAAGACTACAGGCACAAGCTGCTGGAGTTCCGTATCATCCTACAAGGAATTGTACTGGAGGGCATATGGCTTCTCGAAACACTAACTTGGTATGTTGCATGATGTACCTTATCTATTGTTGGAATTAGTTTGCTCATGAAAGTAACTGGAGAATAGAATTGGGAAAGACTTTCACGATGTTGCAATATGATGATTTTCTTCCAAAAAACTCAAGAATGAAAGAAAAAAGACCTAGCTGGTCTATTCGAGTTGAATTATTTATACACATTTTTTCAAGACATCGTAGGTGCAAGTTATTATTTTGTGCACACATAAATGATGTTTGTTTGGTTTCGTGCCAATGAATTCATTTTTATTTAACACTTGCTATGATTTTCTATATGTAAACTTTGGACATGATTGCCTATGTGAGAAAACATACAACATTATTATGTTTTTGGTCACAACCAACGACGTCAAGTCTTTATCCTAGTATGTGGGGTCAGCTATACATGAATCTTTTTTTTTTCCGTTGTGTCCTATGAAGAGTCAAATTCTCATTTAAAACTAATTAATAAAAAAAATATCATTTTTAATATTTTCTAATCAAGTTGTTTTAGATCTACCTTTACTTTTTTTAACATAGGTTGGATCTAGTACATCTATCTCCAACCGGGTCATTGGAAGGCTGTTGACCTTTGACGTGGAGCAAAAAAAAAGAAAAAGAAAAGGGAGCTTAGATGATGACCTGTGCCAAGCCCATACCAAAATCTTGCGCAGACCCCGTCGAATCCCGCCACAGCTACAGTGACAGGCCTCTGCGGACGGCGCCGTTTCGGACAGAGCATGCGCAAGCCTAGTCTCCCGCTCCAATTTGCGTTTATAAAAGGAGGCTCTCGCTTCTGCTCTCACACACGACACCTCCAGTCTCTCGCTTCCAGCTCCCCATCTCCGATCCCGACTCCCCTTCTTTCTCCCGTTCACTGCTTCTTCGGCCGAGACAGAGAGAGAGAGAGAGAGAGGGAAGATTTCTCTAACCTAGCCGAAGTCCTCCGGCCCGATCCCGCCCCTCTCGAAGACGTTCCTTCCAGTTGGATCAGAAGTCGCAACAGGGGCTCGCTCGCGTGAAGGTAACTTTCCCCCCATCGTGCGCTTCTTCGGCTCTTGCGTGCTGCTCGACTTCGCTCGCTCGACGACTTTCCCTTGCCGTCGGACTGGAAGTTACGACATATTGATCGGAAGCAACGTCGGAAGCTCGCTTGCTGTTAAGGTAACTTTCTCCCTTCTGCGGGCTTCTTCGGCCAAAACCCGTAAATCCACCAAACTGGTGGATTTAGTAAATCCGAGATTTACGACAAAAAGAAGGAAAACAGAGGGTTTATTCTGCTATAAGGTTTAATTATAGATTAATTCAATTTAGCGCAAATCCTGCTCAAAATTGTATAAATCCTGTTCTAATCTTGTACAAATTATGCATTTTTTATAATGAATTATTATCATAATTAATTAATTATATTTAAGTATAATTAATTATAATTAGATATCTTAATTATCCTTAATTATTATTAATAATGATTTGTTTAAATTAAAATAAATTATAATTAATTTTTTTTAATTATAGTTAATTGTATTATTAATGATTAACTATAATTAATTAAAATTAATTATGATTACTACTTTAATTTTAAATAATCATTATTATTTATAATTAGTTATGATTAATTATTAATTATAATTAATTATCTTATAATTAATTAATCAATTATTATTATTATTAATTAATTATGCTTAAAATAAAATACATGAACTCCTCTTGCCTCGATCCACGAGCCTCCACCTGCGCTGCTAAGGTATAACACTTCTGAACTCAAAACTCCGAGAACTTGCTTTCGTCGTTTGCGACGGACCGGGAAAACACCTATGCATGCGCTTTATTGTGCATGGTGGGTTGGGACCCCGGTGCGGCGCCCACGACGAGACGGGTAATCTCCGAGAACTTGCTTTCGTCATTGGCAGCGGACCGGGAAAATACCTATGCACACACTTTATTGCGAGTGGTGGGTTGGGACCCCGGTGCGGCGCCTACGACGAAACGGGATTGTCTATAAGTACCCTCGAGCGGGGGGAAAGCAAACTATCTTTTTAAACAGGTACCGTCAAAGACCCCATGCACGCGCTTTATTGCGCGTGGTGGGAATGAAGATCACGGCCGAGGAGTCTAAGGACACCTACCATGCACGCGTTTTATTGCGCGTGGTGAGAAGGCCCAGACTCTTGTCGTTTTTTTCCCTAAACAGGGGAGACGCCGGGAGGCTGCCAAAATTTCGGGTGAAATTTGAGACCGTACCTGGACTTGTTGAACTCAGAAGGAGAAGACATGAATTAGAACTCGAACTTGAATGAACTAAACTCAAAGCTAAATAAATGAACAAAAAGCTTTAAATCAAACTTGGCCAAGAAAGGTTGAACTCGATTGATCACAAGGGACTTAAAACTAGATGCACTTGGACATGTGATTGAATTCAAATAAATGACTTGAACTGGGTTCGAATTTGAACTTGTGAATACTTGAACTAAACAAGAACTTGGATATTTGGAATTCAAGTCAAAACTTGATTTTGAACCAAAGGAGACTTGAATTCAAAACAAATGACAATAAGATGGATTCAGAGTTGAGCTTGGTTTGAATACCAGGGAACAATTTCTTGGACTCAAATGAACATTATAATCAAGTAAGTTTGAGCATAAGAGAATGACAATGAGAAGATTATAGCAGTTTTTTCCTAATCATATGCTTGATAGCATGAAAGGATTGTAACATTCACAAAAAAGGATATACGATGAATGAGAAAATTCAAACGATTCGGCGCATTCAATCAAATCAACTTACAAATGGGAGCAAGTGATATCTATATCTATCACGCAAGTAAATGCTACTAGAAGAATTTGGCATGTAATGTATTATGAATACAATAGCACCATCACAACCAACATCTGCATGCAAACAAGCAAGTGGAAATCCATAGGAAATGAAAATTGAAAGGTGTATACAATTGATTGTAAAAGAAATATATCAATAATACAAGTCCACCACGCAAGCTATAAGGATGATGCATAACTTATAATGTTCATCATGACTCATACACAAGAAACAAACTTACAGAGTGAGCAAGCATGGAGAAATGCAAAAGTGCCCGTATCACTAACAATAATTCAACATACAAGTAAACACACTTGAACTTGCAGGCAACGAAATTGAAGTTGGTAGTGATCTTCACATCAGTCATGCGAGGAGACTTCTTATGCATACAACTCCCTGCAGTCGAGAGCAACATACAAGAAGATGAATATAGTGAACCTGCATGCAATTGAGGATGCCCACAGGAAGTTTGCAAGCAGTCATTCCTAATTCAAATTTGTCCCCTTAGGCAAATAACCAACCCAGGTCTACAAGGTATCCTTTGACGAAGCAACCCATGGCTGCCGACAAGGATCCTTCTGTCAGGTTGGGTCGACTACCTCCTCTGACTAAGTAGACCAGGGATCACGATGGCCCGGGATGATGGAACCATAGGATCTTGATCGGGTCTATCATCCATTCCCCCACCACTCGCTTTAAGTGCAATATGGTAAAAATTTCTGTTTTAAATATTAAAATCTTCAAACTTTCAAACCTTCAACCCATGCTGCAACTATATGCTAGATGCACGTATCCTTGCGTATCTGATTGACGACTAGCCTTAATCGAAAGTTATCTCTCGTGATCGGGAGGGGTAATTAACTATAGGGGCTTGCGCCTATAGGAAACCAGAACTCAGATCATAAAGTCCTCACAAAATGAGGGCAAAATCTCTGGGTAGTGTCTTATCTACAAACTCATCTGCCTTCCAAAATTTACCCCGGAACCTAATTCGTTAAAACTCCCCCCCCGAAGAAAGCAACAAGCGGGCGGAGGCCGGGGTCGAATTTTTGGAGCCCACAGATTTCTGGCGACTCCACTGGGGATTTGGTTTCTCTTTCCATCTTTGGCTAGTCATCTCAGTACTATCGTAGCAGTCAAATCAACACACATTCAAAATTTTGAATTTTTTCAAGATCATTTAGAATCAAAATTTTGAATATTCTAAAAATGAGCAACTCAACAAATTCATCGAGATAACATGTTTAGCGGGATTTATATTTTAATTTCATTTGCTTGCTAACGTTATCTACTTTGTTTTATTTTTCTATTCTGTGCAAGTCTCTGCGCTTTGAAAGTGTGGGGTGATGTATCAGATTCTGATTACTAACCTTTACCTTTCATTCGTGCAGATGGATCTACAGAATGTACCAATGACTATCCAACTAGAACGTAGAGCTAGTATTCAACTGGCAAACACTGTGATCAATACTGGAAGATCTGGAGCTACCATCCAGTTCGGTAGCGTTGACTTTCCCGCAGTCGTTGCAAGGGCTGCCGCTGTTCCTGTCAACAACGTTGAATCTGAAAGGCCTGCCAGGAGGCCACACCTTGCTGAAACTACCACTCGTCGTGTGCATCTGCCGGCACAACGACCTGCTGCTGCTGAAAATCCTCGTGGGAGGATTTCTGTCTTTGAACGGCTGTCACAGCCAGAAGCTCAGACCACTAAGAGAATTGTGGCTGATGGGAGGATATCTGTGGTGACTGCAAACACCACACCTCTGCCAACCGGGTTACCTGTACCTGTGAAGAACACTTCTGAGGCTTCCTCATCTGGAGGAAAACTGACGAGAAGGCAGAGGAGAAAACTGAATGCTGAACTTCGAGCTCAGCAACAATTCTCAATCTATCCCTCTAACTTGCCAGCCCAATAGCCTGAAGTAACCATTCCCACCCGGAATGGGTTTGCAAATCTGAAATGGGTGAAGAGAAACAGCTCAACTGGTGAGTTGAAGAAATCATTCTAGGACCGGCAACCTGATGTCCCAGCTCCTCAGAAGAGAAAAGTACCTGAAACTCTCTCGGCTCGAGTCTACAGGGTCTTAAAGACTGTAAAGGAGAGAGGATTGAAAAAGAAAAGATACCAGCGGCCACTGATGGTCGAAACAAGAACTCCGCCAAGAGAACATCTGTCTCTTGTAATGGGGAGAAAGGAAAGAAAATACATCCCACGCGGTGAGCATCGGGGTGTGACACCTGAACCGCGCGTTCAGGGATCCACCGCCGAGAGGTCCCGGTGGAAGGGAAATCAAATCTGGAGGCCAAGGCCTCGCAGAGAAGAGAAGAATGAAGGAAAGATTGACCCGGGCGTGACATCCGGTACAGCTTCCCGGAGATCCGCCCCCGTCAGTAAACAACATCAGAAATGGGTCCAGAAGAAGAGCCATCACGATGACATCCCTTCCGACAGTAGACACCTTGGAGAATCCTCTAGGGGATCCCGTCGCACACCAACTCCTCCCAAGAATGAATCCAACTTCGATCGCAGCCCGCAGATCGAAGAGATCTTTTTACCAAGCCAAAAACAGGAGATCCAGTGGTGTTGCCACTCGGAGATCCGAGTGCTAGAAGAGGAAGGAGGAGATATGGAGGAAGAATATATGGAAGATATTGAAGAAGAAAATATAGAAGAATATATTGAAGAAAATTTAGAAGATATAAATAACACCTTAGACATGGAAGTAGTCTACATGGTGAGACACATCAATGTCGATGAAGAGGCCTACTATGATGATGGTGAGGACGACGATCGTTGGCAACCACTGCCTAGACAAGTATACCGGCGCCGCCGCGAAGAGGGGTCCGCCACTGGCAGAGGTGGCCATTCCCAAGAAGAACGAAAAGAGGCTGAGGAGAATCCCTTTGCTGATGAGAACATCACGCTCGCAGAAATGCAGAGATAAATGAAACGTCAAATGAGGGCCAAGGATAGGGAAATCTCTCAATTGCATGAGAAAATGACAGAGATGATGACCCAAATGACGGCAATGATGCAGATTATGCAGAGAAATACTGCAGTTGGTCCTATGCCCAATCCTCCCCCTGATCCTCCAAACTTTCAAGTACCGCAAGTCTCAGGAGTACGGGACACTCCTGAAGGTGGTCATGAGACTCAGAATACTACCCGCCAACCCACTGCGCAGAATATTGCAAGTGCCTCCGAGCCTGTGACTACTGCGCAGCTTGAAGGGATTATCACTGAGAGGATCAAGGCTATTATAGCTATTGATCAAGCAGAAAAATTGGTAGGAAAAGGTCGCCCGTACCCTGCTGAATATGATCAGGTACCTTACCCGAAGGGATATTCTGTGCCAAAGTTTAACACTTTGATGGCAATAAAAATCCCAGACAGCACTTGGCACAATTCAAGGCCTCCTGCGGGAACACTGGAGGAAATGATGCTCTACTCTTCCGACAATTCGTTAGCAGTTTGACGGCAGCTGCTTTCGAATGGTACGCTGAATTACCAAATGACTCTGTAAAGACATTTGCAGAGTTAGAAAATATGTTCGTGAAGAGGTTCGCCAGTGCGACCGAGAAAATAACGATCGCTGACCTTGCTCTAAATAAGAGAAAAAAGGAAAAGTCAGTGACCAAATACATCACTCGCTGGCGTAATCTAAACATGAAATGTGAGCAGCAGCTCGAAGAAGAGCATGCCGTACAGTTGTTAATGAGAAACATTGATGATAAAATGTAACCCTTCTTGTGCATGGCTACTATCACCACATTTCATAATCTGCTGGACAGAGTGGCCAAGTTTGAGAAATTGAATTTGTCAAAATCAGAGAACCACTCTGACAAGCCCAAGAAAGCTAAAGCTTCAGGTGCTAGAAGAGGCGAGGCTGACTCCATATTTTTCTCCAGAGCTGACAAAGAGAAATATATGGCGTATAATGTAGACAAAGGTAAGCAGCCGATGCAATATCAAGAAAAGCCTAAGCAAGTCTACAACCCTAACCCCCAGCCGAAGCTGATATTCGGGGGCAATGATAAACCACGAACTTATCAGTGCGGTGGAGAACGCCCGAGACAAATAACGGGAACTGGTGATCGAACGTTCTCCTCCCTCAAAGATAAAATAAACAAAGAATATTCATTTAAAAGGGAGAGCGTCGCCAAGTTATTTTGACAGGCACTGAAAGCGGGCTTGGAACTGCCTAAATGCAAGAGGCCCGAGGAGTCGAAGCACAGTGGCGACCCAAACTACTGTCCGTATCATCGGGTAATGAATCATCCAATTGAAGATTGCTAAGTCTTCAAAGATTGACTTGAAAGAAAATATCGAAGAGGAGAGCTCACATTGTCCGACAATGTGCTGACTCACCCCAGAAAAGAGTCAACTCGGGTAGTTACGACTTCTTCCGTACCCTCGATTGAAGAGAGGAGAAAAGGGAAGAAGCCGATTCAAGAAGAACAGTGGGAGACTGTGGTCTCTAAGAAAACTGTGAAAATGTTGAAACAGCTTGGAGAAGTTTCATGTGCAAAATGGAAATCTCCCACTGAGCCGGTGATAGACCCCAAGGCTCTGCCCGTGGCGCGAGCTTTTACTCCTAAACAATTTTCCAACCAAGTTGACCCTTCAAAGTCTGGAAAGAAAAAGTCCTCCAAGAAAAAGACAAAACTGAAGAAGCCCAAGGAGAAGAAAACAGCAACCCAAAGGGTTATAGATAGTCTGGATGAATACTACCAGACCGCAAGGCGTCCTATTAAGCTTGCTGACTTTATGTCAGAGCTCAAGATTGACGAAACAGAGGAAGCTGATGAGAATCCTCTTCCTACAGAAGTTTGTCGAGTCATTTCAGTGACGCCGATAACTCCGGCAAAAGAAAAATATGTCAGAGAGATGATCGTTGAAATCTGTCTGGCAACATCGTCAATGGACTATAGCTCAGAGGAGGATTTGTATTTTTCAAAGACAGATGAATCAGATCCCGATATAGCGTCGCAGATAGGACATGTAAATCTGGGAGGTGACTCTGGATCAACGGATGAATCTCTAGACACAATAATGGTTGACTCTGAAGAAGAAATTCCATTAAATGAGTCTGAGCCAGAAGAGATTGCCCAAGTGCAGTTGAGAAGTGGCAAGATACTTCCATCCCCTCCAAAGAAAGGAATATCCAACAAAAATAAGGAAAAAGAGATAGTTGTCAACGAAGACATTAACCCTGAGGATCCCAAGAAGAAATATACTCCAGTTAAGGGAATAGATTATAATATCTTATCCCATCTGAGGAAGATCCCTGCCCAGCTCAGCATATACGACGCTCTGGTGATGTCTAAGGATCTTCGGGAGACTTTGATTCAGGCTCTCAAAGACCCCGAAAGATATGAGGCGTACTTCGCTGAGCGCAACTTGACTGAGGTCCTGCAAGCTCGTAACAAACCGTTCATCACTTTCACCGAGGATGACATGATGCTCAGGACTGCAGACCATAACCGACCTCTGTATGTTACTGCAGAGAGTGACGATTTGGTAATCAGCCGAATTCTGATCGACCCTGGGTCCTCCATCAACCTTATGAGCTTAAAAGCACTAAGATCGTTGTGCCTCAACGTGGAGCACCTCGGGCCAGATAAGCTCATGGTATATGGTTTTAACAAGAAAGGGCAGAAAACCCTTGGATCGTTTATGCTCCCTCTTCTATTTGGAGAATTTCACACGGAAGCCAAGTTCCATGTAATTGATGCGGACACTTCATTCAAGGTGCTACTGGGTCGCCCCTGGCTGCATGAATATGACGTTGTCCCGTCAACATTACACCAGTGCATGAAGTATCTCAGGGATGGAGAGGAGTTCAGAATCTCCGGTGACATTCAGCCCTTTGCAGTCTATAAAGCGACGGTCTATGAAGATGCGCAGTATTTCATCTCAAAAAAGCAGAGGCCGTCAAGCTCTCTAAAGGCTCAAGCATCTAACCCAAAGAGTGCAAAGCAACCTGAACAGAAAGGTGAGAAAAGACAAGTGGGGAGAAAGAAGGCAGCGCCGACTCTTCCCAAAGAAGTTACCACTTTCACTTCTAAAGAAAGAAAATATGTACCTCACCTTGGGAATGACACAGATGAAGATGAGGTCACCTCTACAAAATCCCAGAGGGTATGCCATTCGATGGACGAATGGAGTAGGGAGGTCGCATATTCAAATGATGACTATGACTACGACTCTATCTACATGAACACGGTGCAGGATGTATTCTCTAGAAGAATAGATAGCCTGTCAATCTCAGACAGTGTTCTCGTAGTCACTCGCGTTCCCCTACAGTATTTCAAAGAAATAATTCCACGAGATATGCATAAGGTTGAAGAACTTGTGACCCGTTATCTACCTCCGATCAAAAAGGGGATTGAGTAAGGGAATATATTCTATTCCGTAGGAAAGGTTGAAGAAGTGAATCGTGATTGGGACCATGTCTTCATTAATTCTGAAGAATTACTACCTACGAAGCTACCTAGGTTTAATACCAAAGGTATTCAAAGAATGTTGCGAAAGCGGATCAATATTCCCACCTCCAAACAACAGCTTCGTATGTGCCTAAGTCTCTGGTATGGAAGGAATCCGCGTCCAATGCGGCGGAAGGATATGAATGCATATAAAGGTATTGGATTCGTCAGGCGAAAATGCATCCGGAAGGAGACTTGCCTAGCCATCACTTGCTAGGAAGTCGAATCCAATGACGTTTCTGATGAAGAAGTCTATGAAGCTGATGATTACGATGATCAACCTATAGAGGCCAAGTCTGCACCTAAAGAGCTTGAAGATGGTGGACAGGCAACCACTATGGATGAACTAAAAGAAGTCAACTTGAGAATCGAGGATGACCCTCGCCCGACCTTCATTAGTTCCCTTCTGCCAGAAGATCAAGTGGAAGAGATAAAAGAACTCCTCTGTGAATTCAGGGACTGATTTGCCTGGACATATGCTGAAATGCCCGGCTTATCCCCTGACGTAGCAGTTCACAGGTTGGCAATCAAACCGGATGTGACACCCGTCAAACAAGCTCCAAGAAGAATGAGATTGGAGATTGAAGAACAGGTGATTGCAGAAACGAAGAAGCTCATAGAAGCGGGCTTCATCCGAGAAGAAAATATGCCGATTGGATCGCCAATATTGTCCCTGTCAAGAAGAAGAATGGACAGATTCGTATCTGTATTGACTTTCGGGACCTCAACAAGGCGTGTCCAAAAGACGATTTTCCGCTGCCTGTATCCGAACTCCTGGTAGACAACACATCAAACTATGACATGTTCTCATTTATGGATGGATCGTCAGGATACAACCAGCTCAAGATGGCTCCTGAGGATGAAAGACATACATCATTCTGAACGCCCATCGGCATTTTCTGCTACATGGTCATGCCCTTTGGCCTAAAGAACGCTGGTGCCACCTACCAACGGGCGATGACCCATATTTTTGATGAATTAATACATCAGAAGATCGAATGCTATGTAGATGACCTGGTCGTTTAGAGCATGGACCAGAAAGATCATTTAAATGACCTGAGGATTGTATTTGAGAGAATCAAGAAATTCGACTTGAATATGAATCCCATTAAGTGTGCTTTCGGGGTCTCCTCCGGTAAATTTCTTGGCTATGTCGTTCGTCACTGAGGCATAGAAATTGATCCCAACAAAATAAAGGCGATTATAGAGATGCCACCGCCAAGAAGCCTCCGTTAACTCCGGTCCTTGCAAGGGCAACTGGCTTTCATTCGACGATTCATATCGAATCTGTCGGGTAGGTGCCAGCCATTTTCAAAGCTAATAAAGAAGGATGGCCGCTTCAAATGGGATGCAGAATGCCAGGAAGCGTTTAACAGCATTAAAAGATATCTGTTAAATCCACCCATTCTCGCAGCGCCAATTCCGGGGAAGCCTCTTATACTGTATACGGAAGCACTAGAAGAGTCCCTCGGAGCATTACTGGCTCAGCACAATGAGGAAGGAAAAGAAAATGCACTCTACTACATCAGTCGGAGATTAATCGGAGCTGAAGTGCGATATTCTCCAATCGAGAAACATTGCCTAGCGTTGATCTTTGCAGTCCAGAAACTCCACCACTATATGCTCTCCCACAAGATCACCTTGATATCAAAGATCGATCCGCTGAAGTTCTTGATGATAAGACCAGCATTGACAGGTCGTTTAGCAAGGTGGGCGGTGCTATTACTGCAATTTGATATAGTGTACACGCCACAAAAGGCAGTAAAGGGGCAAGCTCTGGCAGATTTCCTCGCTGCACATCCGATTCCTGCTGACTCTCCACTCAATGACGATTTGCCTGATGAACAAATCATGCAGGTTGATGAAGAGGAAAAACTACCATTTTGAGAGATGTACTTTGATGGGGCATCGTCTATCAAGTCTCCCAAACCTCCAAATCTTGCAAAGGCCCAAGCTGGCATCGGTCTCGTCTTCATAGAACCTGAGGGAGATATAATGAGATTTCATTCAGTTTAACTGAACCTCGGACCAATAATGAAGCCGAATACGAAGCTCTAATAGCAGGACTGGAGATTGCAATTGGTGTCCAAATCACAGATCTTCAAATTTTTGGTGATTCTCAGCTCGTGATAAATCAAATCCTGGGCATTTACAAGATTTACAAACTTGAATTGGCTCACTACCACCGACGAGCTCTCGAGCTTTTAAAACAAATACCGAATGTCAAGATAACTCAAGTTCCTCGAGGAAAGAATGTAAAAGCAGATTGTCTAGCTAAACTGGCCAAGGAGCTTGCAAATGAAGACAAAAGGCCACCTATGTTCATTACAGTTGAAAATCGCTAGGTCTTGGAGCTAGCAATCTTACAATTCCCGCAGGCAGAGGGACTACCAGGTTCAAGCCAGCAGGATGCAACCCCGGTCGATCCTCAACATCCCCAACAAATCACTACTAAAAATCAACCAGGGGAACGTCAGGTGGTAAAGAGACGAAGAACCAGTAGATTCTCAGAATCGTGGTTGGATTGCTTAGATGTTGAAGTCGAAGAGGATTGTAGGCAACCGTTCGTCGACTACTTCAAAGAGAGTAAACTCCCAACAGATAAATCTCTGGCTGCACAAATTAGAAAAAGAGCATTGCGATACGCGTTTGTCAACAATACGTTGTATCGACGAGCTTTTGATCAGATGTGGCTAAGGTGTCTAGGGACCAAGGAAGCTGATAAAGTGGTAGCAGAAGTTCATGAAGGACTCTGCGGAACACACCAGTCAGGTCCCAAGATGGCTACCAAAATCAAGAGGATGGGTTATTACTGGCCTACGATGGTGAGAGATTGTATCAACCACGCTAAGAGGTGCCACGAGTGTCAGATTCACGGTGATGTTATTCATCAACCGCCAAATCCACTGCACCCAACGATAGCGTCCTGACCATTTGAATGTTGGGGCACGGACATAATTGGGCTGATAGATCCGCCGTCATCGGCCGGACATCGCTTTATTCTTGCAGCAACAGACTACTTTTCAAAATGGGCAGAAGCGGCACCATTCAGAGAGGTCACCTCCGATCATGTGATCAACTTCTTCACCCACAATGTCGTCTACAGATTCGGTGTACCACGCCGAGTGATCTCAGACAATGGCACGGCGTTCAAGAGTACAAAAATCTACAAGTTTGTAGATCATCACAAGATTGATTGGCGGTACTCGTCTATATATAACCCAAGAGCTAATGGTTTGGCTGAGGCCTTCAACAAGACGCTGGTGAAATTGTTGAAGAAGATCCTCACCAAGAACAAAAGAGAATGGCATACAAAGATGGCAGAAGCGTTGTGGGCGTATCGTACGACCTACAAAATACCAACCAAAGCCACTCCCTACTCACTAGTGTTCGGGGCTGAAGCCGTCTTGCCACTAGAAGTTGAACTACCGTCTCTTCGGGTCGCTATCCAGAATGAGCTTACTCAAGAGCAGAATGCTCGCCTAAGAATGGTGGAGCTCGATGCACTCGACGAAGTTAGATTGCAAGCCCAACAAAACTTAGAGATCTACTGAGGAAGGATGACGAAATCATTTGATCGGATGGTGCGCCCTCGGTCCTTTCAAGAAGGGGAATTGGTCCTGGTGCTGAGAAGGCCAATCATCCCCCACCGAAAAATTGGTGGTAAATTTGTATCCAATTGGGAGGGTCCCTTCATCATCGAGAAGGTGTATCAAGGAGGAGCCTACCAGCTTATCGATCTGCACGGTCAGAGGCCTATGCTGCCGATCAACGGTCGACATCTGAAGAAGTACCATGCATAAGATTGCTCAAGGAAATGTTATATTTAATGTATTGTGTATTTCATGCATATTTATATACATTTTACATTTTACATTTTTGAAATTCTCTTGTGTTGCAATAATGCATTTCAAAATCATCCTGCAGGACAGGGGGCATTTTAAATATTTATTTGGGTTGACATCGTGCTACGCGCCGAGATCCCCAAATAAATATTTAAAATCACAAAATTTTAAATTTATTCTATTATGAAATGTCCCTACAAGACAGGGGGCATTTTAAATATTTATTTGGGTTGACATCGTGCTACGCGCCGAGATCCCCAAATAAATATTTAAAAACAAAATTTCAAACTTTATTCTATTCTAAAATGTCCCTGCAAGACGGGGTATTTTAAATATTTATTCGGGTCGACATCGCGCTACATGTCGAGATCCCCAAATAAATATTTAAAATTATCAATACAAATACTCTTTTATGATGAAGAATACAATGAATGCTTTTTCAAAGTAAATGCAGGTGATCCTTCAAAAGATCGAGACACCACCTTCTCCAACGTACCAAGATTCAAAGTCAGAAAAGAGACTTTTATGATTGCACACTCCAATAAATTGAGCCGAAACAACCTGAAGTCTTTCTGACAGTCTGAAGCTTAAGGTCCGAGTGGGTGTAAGAGGTATGATCCAACAAGCCCAAATATGGCCGGATCGCTGGCAGCTCCGCCTACTCAACACGCCATAAGAAAGGCCGTAGTAACGGAACCCCCACTTCGTCAACCCGTCAGTAGGGACTGTAGGAAGTACGAAGGCAAATTTGACTCGACAAGTTCAAGTGATCGTAGTCTAACAAATTCTCCTAATTGACCGGAGAATCGAGGTTCCATTGGGAAGGAGAAATCTCGAGCAACTATTGAATGTGCGTAGGCTCCAAATCTTCAACCACAAAGGAAGACTCAAAATTTATCAACTTCAGCAAAATCAGCATTGGGAAGCACATTTCCCCTAGCTTAAGTCTGAAGCCTGAATGGGTGTAAGAGGTCGGATCCAACAAGCCCAAATATGGCCGGATCGCTGGCAGCTCCATCTACTCAACACGCCATAAAAAAGGCCGCAATAGAGGAACCCTTATCTCAGCAACCAGAAGACGAAGAGCTGTCAAATTCCAGCTCTTCCGATCTGATGAACTCAAGTGACTCAGATTAAAGTCTCCTCAAGTGGTAAAGGATCAAGATACTACCCAAGTTTGATACTATCAACTGAATTCAAAACCTGTAAATCCTTCAACAAATCCGTAAAGCACAAAGCGAGGATCGAAGGAATTTTTCTTCAAGTCCATCAAAGCACAAAGCAAAGGACTGAAGAAATCATCCCAAAGTTCATGAAAAGCTTAGAGTTGAACTAAGAGGATTCCGTCATCAACAAGTCCGCTTGGACCGATGACTTCTCACCACTGACCTAAAATAAACCTAAAAGGTTTAGGTCACCAGCATATACTCCTTCATCAAGCCCGCCAAAGCTAGAAGCAAAGGGCTGAAGGTACAAACCACCTGACAAGTCAGTAAAGACAAATCAGACAAATCTCCATCAATGTCCGCCGCACAAAGCATAGGACAGAAAGAACCAAAATCTCAGAGAAGCTAAAACTATAAAAAGAAGTACCCCGAATGACATCTACAAGTATTTCTAAGGACTAGGGGCATTTTAAATATTTATTTGGGTCGACATCGCGCTGCGTGTCGAGATCCCCAAATAAATATTTAAAATTATCTACAACACCATCAACACAACTCGGAGTACAATCACAGAAATCACAAGAACAGTAAAGAGAGAGCTCGTCAGCAGTAGAATTCACAAAAAAAATGCTTCATTTCATTAGAATTCATATACAAGTTTTCAGTACATATCTCTTTTACACGATTACATCAACAAAAAAAGAGAGAAAAGTACAATGTCCTTCGCAGAGGACTACAAATTTGTCTCCTAAACTATGCCTGAAGGGGAAGTCAACAGCTCTGCTCTGCTCCTTCCAAAAGCCAGGTACTCTGCACGTCTGGAACCTGCACAAAGCAACAAAAATATTAGCAGAAATAAGAGACTGCAAGAATATGAAAAAGCTACTAAAAAGAAAAGTGTACCTGAAACCAAGGTCTCTTGTAGTTGCTCACGAACTGGTGTCTCACTCCTCCTGGAACCTGTACAGGACAACAAGGGTCAGTAAGTAGCCAAAGAAAGAAAAGGAATAGAATAAACAAACTAAAACGTACCAGAACCAAATCCCTCTGTAGCAGTGAGCCGGCTAGATCCTGTCTTTATAGTGACCTGCACAAGAAACAAAGAATTGTCAGCACAGTTATAAAATCAGAATTGAAAACTAAGAAAAAGTAGTGCCAAAAGAAGAACAGAAAGTGACAGCGCTATATACTATCGTTAATCTACGAAGTAACACTCTAAGGATCTGGGTATAAAATACTCTATCAGTATCTTTTGGATCTCTACCTAACTAAAGTCAGCATGTTAACCCTCTTGCTGATTACAAGTGCATCTAAAGATCTATAAAAGCACACAGATGGACTCTTGGGGATCTACAGAATGAAGATCTTAGTGTGACATCCATACAAACTTTTGGAGATCCACTAAATAGAACCTTAGTGTGACATCCAGAGCGAATATCGGGAGATCCACAAAGCTAATCATCATACAACAAACGTGATTCGCTCTAGACGCGAACCACATTTGTTGTGGGGCATTTGTTGACCTCTGACGTGGAGCAAAAAAAAAAGGGAGCTTAGATGATGACCTGTGCCAAGCCCATACCAAAATCTTGCACAGACCCCGTCGAATCCCGCCACAGCTACAGTGACAGGCCTCTGCGGTCGGCGCCGTTTCGGACAGAGCATGCGCAAGCCTAGTCTCCCGCTCCAATTTGCGTTTATAAAAGGAGGCTCTCGCTTCTGCTCTCACACACGACACCTCCAGTCTCTCGCTTCCAGCTCCCCATCTCCGATCCCGACTCCCCTTCTTTCTCCCGTTCGCTGCTTCTTCGGCCGAGACAGAGAGAGAGAGAGAGAGAGAGAGAGAGAGAGGGAAGATTTCTCTAACCTAGCCAAAGTCCTCCGGCCCGATCCCGCCCCTCTCGAAGACGTTCCTTCCAGTTGGATCAGAAGTCGCAACAGGGGCTCGCTCGCGTGAAGGTAACTTTCCCCCCATCGTGCGCTTCTTCGGCTCCTGCGTGCTGCTCGACTTCGCTCGCTCGACGACTTTCCCTTGCCGTCGGACTGGAAGTTACGACATATTGATCGGAAGCTCGCTTGCTGTTAAGGTTACTTTCTCCCTTCTGCGGGCTTCTTCGGCCAAAACCCATAAATCCGCCGAACTGGTGGATTTAGTAAATCCGAGATTTACGACAAAAAGAGGGAAAACAGAGGTTTTATTCTGCTATAAGGTTTACTTATAGATTAATTCAATTTAGCGCAAATCCTGCTCAAATCTGTATAAATCCTGTTCTAATCTTGTACAAATTATGCATTTTTTAAAATTAATTATTATCATAATTAATTAATTATATTTAAGTATAATTAATTATAATTAGATATCTTAATTATCCTTAATTATTATTAATAATGATTTGTTTAAATTTAAATAAATTATAATTAATTTTTTTTATTATAGTTAATTGTATTATTAATGATTAACTATAATGAATTAAAATTAATTATAATTACTACTTTAATTTTAAATAATCATTATTATTTATAATTAGTTATGATTAATTATTAATTATAATTAATTATCTTATAATTAATTAATCAATTATTATTATTATTAACTAATTATGATTAAAAGAAAATACATGAACTCCTCTTGCATCGATCCACGAGCCTCCACCGGCGCTGCCAAGGTATAACACTTCTGAACTCAAAACTCCGAAAACTTGCTTTCGTCGTTTGCGACGGACCGGGAAAACACCTATGCACGCGCTTTATTGCGCATGGTGGGTTGGGACCCCGGTGAGGCGCCCACGACGAGACGGGTAATCTCCGAGAACTTGCTTTCGTCATTGGCAGCGGACCGGGAAAACACCTAAACACGCACTTTATTGCGCGTGGTGGGTTGGGACCCTGGTGCGGCGCCTACGACGAAACGGGATTGTCTATAAGTACCCTCGAGCGGGGGGAAAGCAAACTGTCTTTTTAAACAGGTACCGTCGAAGACCCCATGCACGCGCTTTATTGCGCGTGGTGGGAATGAAGATCACGGCCGAGGTGTCTAAGGACACCTACCATGCATGCGCTTTATTGCGCGTGGTGGGAAGGCCTGGACTCTTATCGTTTTTTCCCCTAAACGGGGGAGACGCCGGGAGGCTTCCAAAATTTCGGGTGAAATTTGAGACCGTACCTAGACTTGTTTGAACTCAGAAGGAGAAGACATGAATTAGAACTCGAACTTGAATGAACTAAACTCAAAGCTGAATAAATGAACAAAAAGCTTTAAATCAAACTTGGCCAAGAAAGGTTGAACTCGATTGATCACAAGGGACTTAAAACTAGATGCACTTGGACATGTGATTGAATTCAAATAAATGACTTGAACTAGGTTCGAATTTGAACTTGTAAAGACTTGAACAAAACATTGAACTAAACAAGAACTTGGATATTTGGAATTCAAGTCAAAACTTGATTTTGAACCAAAGGAGACTTGAATTCAAAACAAATGACAATAAGATGGATTCAGACTTGAGCTTGGTTTGAATACCAGGAAACAATTTCTTGGACTCAAATGAACATTAGAATCAAGTAAGTTTGAGCATAAGAGAATGACAATGAGAAGATTATAGCAGTTTTTTCCTAATTATATGCTTGATAGCATGAAAGGATTGTAACATTCAAAGAAAAGGATATACGATGAATGAGAAAATTCAAACGATTCGGAGCATTCAATCAAATCAACTTACAAATGGGAGCAAGTGATATCTATATCTATCACGCAAGTAAATGCTACTAGAAGAATTTGGCATGTAATGTATTATGAATACAATAGCACCATCACAACCAACATCTGCATGCAAACAAGCAAGTGGAAATTCATAGGAAATGAAAATTGGAAGGTGTATACAGTTGATTGTAAAAGAAATATATCAATAATGCAAGTCCACCATGCAAGCTACAAGGATGATGCATAACTTATAATGTTCATCATGACTCATACACAAGAAACAAACTTATAGAGTGAGCAAGCATGGAGAAATGCAAAAGTGCCCTTATCACTAACAATAATTCAACATACAAGTAAACACACTTGAACTTGCAGGCAACGAAATTGAAGTTGGTAGTGATCTTCACATCAGTCATGCGAGGAGACTTCTTATGCATACAACTCCCTGCAGTCGAGAGCAACATACAAGAAGATGAATATAGTGAACCTGCTTGCAATTGAGGATGCCCACCGGAAGTTTGCAAGCAGTCATTCCTAATACATATAATGATTTGTCTACAAGTGGCATAGTAATACACTTGCAAATGGTGATAACATATAGGCTGTGAATGTGACGATTCCTCTCAAGTCAATACCAACTTGCAACTAAATTCATAAAATGTATGCAAGTGAGGAGAGATAACACATGATGCATATGACCAATAATCGTCTAATATCAGTTGAATACACCGCCTCCCTACAAGCAAGAGTAGATGATACGTAGCGAGGCGTAAATATCTACGAGGTTGTAGGAGACTCGTAGTACGCTCTACATGCTATATGCCCCCAAACACTTGCAGGGGCCCCGGCGAGCGTGTTATTGGTACACACGTGACGTCTAGGGATGCTGCGCGGGTCAATAAATTTGAACCCGATCCTCCTAAAGCAAGTAAATAGGAGTTGACAAGGTTCAATAAATATTTATAAAATGCCCCCAAACACCTGCAGGGGCCCCGGCTAGCGTGTTATTGGTACACACGTGACGTCTAGGGATGTTGCGCGGGTCAATAAGTGAATTCCAGTTCGAGCCCGATCCTCCTATACGGGTAAATAGGAGTCGACACGGCTTGAACCATTAAATAAATATGCGGTCGCGAGATCGACCGGGATATTTATTTTATAGTTCATATTAGACCTTCAAGGCCTATAATCAAGAGAATTCACCAACAAAGGTCCAAAGCCTACGAAACCCGATCCTCTACCGACCAGTAGATAGAGTCGACAGGGTCCAATCAATAAAATATAAATGAGCTCATGTACCCCGATGATGGCCGTGTTGAATACAAATCTCAATCGGAGGGGTTCATTCCAAATAATCCAAAAATGCCTCCCAAATTTCCACAAAAATCTAAAATCTCCAAAAATCCCAAACTCCAAAAATCATCCAACTCTAAAAATATTTAAAAATTAAAACTCATCCATCAAATCACTTAAAGCAAAACCCATCCACCCTCCGCAACAGTTTGTCGAGGTGGACAAATTGAAAAATACTTCAGCTCACAAAGAGCTAATGCATGGTCGAAAATATCACTAGGATCCATTCTCAAACAATCTCCTGCCAGCAAGGACGTGATACGAGTCCTCTAACCGGCAGTTTCACCACCAAATGGCACTGCAGGATAAACGGTTATGACTCGGGGCCCTCTGAACCAGGTGGTCGCCGCCAAATGGCACCATTGTATTATGGTTATGGCCAGAGCCCGTATGCTCCCCAATGGCATCAAATCCTTGAGATATGAATAAATAGGATATGATCGATAGGGCACAAAGCCCTCTGTTAGCTAAGGTGGATTCAAATTTGTCCCCTTAGGCAAATACCCACCCCAGGTCTACAAGGTACCCTTGGACGAAGCAACCCATGGCTGCCGACAAGGATCCTTCTGTCAGGTTGGGTCGACTACCTCCTTTGACTAAGTAGACCAGGGATCACGATGGCCCGGGATGACGGAGCCATGGGATCTTGATCGGGTCTATCATCCATTCCCCCACCACTCGCTTTAAGTGCAATATGGTAAAAATTTATGTTTTAAATATTAAAATCTTCAAACTTTCAAACCTTCAACTCATGCTGCTACTATATGCCAGATGCACGTATCCTTGCATATCTGATTGACGACTAGCCTTAATCGAAAGTTCTCTCTCGTGATCGGGAGGAGTAATTAACTATAGGGGCTTGCGCCTATAGGAAACCAGAACTCAGATCATAAAGTCCTCACAAAATGAGGGCGAAATCTCTGGGTAGTGTCTTATCTACTGTTGACCCATGTATAAAGAAACAGAAATCAGGGGGAGTTAAGAATCCCACGGACGTACCTCATACCCATCGGATCCACGAATCCTGCCGGTACCTCGCTGAAACGGCGCCGTCCGAGTCCTTATCCTGGAAATCCTGCTCATGTAGCGGGCGGGGATTTGAAGAAAAATTTGCTGCCGCGATGTCTATGGACATTTACCTGAAGCGCCCACGTGGCGTGGAGGGGAAGGCAGCCTCTTGGTTTTTCCCCTAAACGGGGGAGACGCCGGGAGGCTGCCGAATTTTTCAGTGGACCATGGACCTAACTTGAACAAGATTTGGGCAAACAAGGACTTGATTTTGGACAAATGAAAAATAACGCTAATTGAATTTGATAATGTTGAACTCAAAATTGATGAATCATAAGGAAATTTAAACGAACAACAGTGGATCTAAAATTGAATGAGCTTGGACCCAAATGAGTTGCAAAAAGACTGGAGTTAGAACTTGAACTCGAATTGGACCGCAGAGGACATCAAACTTGGGTTGAACCATACTGAATTGAGATGAGAACTTTACTTGAACATGTTTTAAGTGAACTCAAATTCAAATAAGCCAAGTGCAGTGGACATGAACCCAGACATGATTTATAACATAAACTTGAACTGAATTGAGAACTCAATTTGGACTTAAGTGAATTTGAACGAAAGTTTGAACTCAAATGACTTAAGCATTGGACAGTAGAAAGAGGACCCGGATTGAGCTTGAACTTAATTCATATGACAAATCCCTTGCAAGTGTGAAAAGAAGAATTGGCATGCGTGTGATATCCTACTTACAAGCAAATAACAAGCATCCATGAGTGACAGTGGATGATTCATCAAATGTATAATAGTTTGCATGCAAATCAAAATAGCAAACTCATGGATAACACAACTCACTTGCAAAAAGAGATCAATAAGGGCTCTACCTATTAGCTATGACATGAAATCTCCAATGAATAACAAAGAGCCATCATGAAATTGAGATGTAAACATAGATTCATGGTGGACAAGAATACTCTAATGAAGATTGCAATTCATGTGTGAGATGATTCACTCACAGATGACAATGAAAGCTCAAGCAATTGATTGATTTGGGATAATAGCATTGACTGCAAAGACAAATGAGGAATGCAATGATAGTCAATACCATCATACAAACAAATAAATGAAAATTCACAAGTGATGAAGATTAAAAAGGTTGCTCATAAGTGATGATAAAGAACATACAATAAACTTGGCGGTCTGCCACCGACCACGTACAAGGAGCATGCAGTGTTTCAACATACAAGTAAATATACTAGAACTCATAAGCAACGAGGTTGAAGTTAACGGTGGTCTTCATGTCAGTCATGTGAGGAAGCTTCCTATGTATACGACTCCTTGCAATCAAGAACGACATACAAGCAAGTGAACATAGTGGGTCTGTCTACAATTGATGATACCCTCCTTGTGAGCATATACAGAAGCATGCAACGAGTGTCAAGGTATTTATACAGTCCATTACAACACAAAGGGGAATAAATGCCTCTACCACCTACAAGAGCTTACAACTTGTCAAAGTGGAGGTAGCAATAATCTGCAGTTCAGATCACGAGTTGTCGGCATTCAACATCAAGGGAAATATTCAAAGATCCCCGACAAATGTTTCATTGATGAATGTGATACATTGTTTACCTCTCATGTACGCAAGATACTTACGAGTTGTTGTAGCAGGGATACCACAACATCTCTACCACTCACAAATCATGCAACAACAGATAAATAAAAGACCACAGTCTCTCTCAAGTTTTGAGGATTGATGTGATATCTGCAAGCAAACGATGGATAAGATGCATAGCAAATGCAAACAACTATGGATCTTCGTAGAAGACCCATCATACACACTAGATTCGACCTACGAGTGAAGCGCCAAAAGACCATAGCAAAATGCACAAGGAATATAGCAAGTGCAAACACGCCTGCAGGCTGTCATAACAGTTGTAGGAGGCCCATTACACATCAAACTTGTTATTTGCAAGCATATGTCAGGCGATGTGCATCAGAGGAAAGCACCTACAAGCCATTGTAGAAGGCTTATCGTGGACTTAACATGCCATCTATGAGCAAATACTATAGGACTATAACAAATATGAAATCTTACAAGTCGTTATAGAAGACCCATTGAACATCCAATATATTGTTCGCAAGCAAATGCATGAAGATCTGCAATACATACAATCTCTCTGCGAGTACAGATGTATGTAAAACATGTCACTCGTGGGTAGATGCAGAAAGACTTCAGTAAATGCAGTATCCTGAAGTCAATTCCAATCCATGAATGAAAATATCTACCTGCCTACAAACAGCAGTGGGGGAGATCATATAACGTCACAGGATCTGCAACATCCATGCAAGCAGATAGAAGGCATACAAATCTCCAAACGAAACCCAGTGCTACGCCACCGGATCTGCAACATCCATGCAAGCAGACAGAAGGCGTATAAATCTCCAAACGAAACCCAGTGCTACGCCACCAGATCTGCAACATCCATACAAGCAGACAGAAGGCGTTCAAATCTCCAAACGAAACCCAGTGCTACGCCACCGGATTTGCAACACTTGTACGAGCAGACAGAAGACGTTTATGAGCTTCCAAATTAAATGCTGCATTCAAATGAAGGTTTTCCCTGCATAACTGAGCAGCGTCAAATGTCTAAAATGTCCCCAACACGTGCACTTTAATCTGTATACACATAGGTACACAAAAAGGGACACGTGCAATCATACAACCCGCATGGGCCCCGACGAGCGTGTTATTGGTACACACGTGACGTTTAGGGATGCTGCGCGGGTCAATAGATTTGAACCCGATCCTCCTATGCAAGCAGATAGGAGTAGACAAGGTTCAATAAATAATTATAAAATACCCCTAAACACCCGCATGGGCCCCGACGAGCGTGTTATTGGTACACACGTGACGCCTAGGGATGCTGCGCGGGGTCAATAAATTTGAACCCGATCCTCCTAAAGCAAGTAGATAGGAGTCGACAAGGTTAATTTCATATATTTCAAAATGCCCATCAAACCTTCACAAAATTCAAATATTTTCAAGCGACCTCAAGGTCACCCCGATGATGGCTGTGTTGAACGCTAATCTCAACCGGAGGGGTTCACAAACACTTTCAAATACCTCCCAAATTCCATCAAAATCCAAAACTCCATGAAAATTCCCACAAAATCTAAAATTCCAAACTCCAAATTCCAGAAAACCCCAATTCCAAGGCATTTAAAACTGAAATCTAATCCATCAATCACTCAAAGCAAAATCCATCCACCCTCCGCAACAGTTTGCCAAGGTGGACAAATCAAAATATACTTCAGCTCACATAGAGCTAGTGCCTAGTTGAAAATATCACTAGGATCCATTCTCAAACAATCTCCTGCCAGCAAGGACGTGGTACGAGTCCTCTAACCGGCAGTTTCGCCGCCAAATGGCACTGCAGGATAAACGGTTACGACTCGAGGCCCTCTGAACCAGGTAGTCGCCGCCAAATGACACCATTATATTATGGTTATGGCCAGAGCCCGTATGCTCCCAATGGCATCAAATCCTTGAGATATGAATCAATAGGATATAATCGATAGGGCACAAAGCCCTCTGTTAGCTAAGGTGGATTCAAATTTGTCCCCTTAGACAAACACTCCCCCTAGGTCTACAAGGTACACTTGGACGAAGCAACCCATGACTGCCGACAAGGATCCTTCTGTCAGGTTGGGTCGACTACCTCCTCTGACTAAGTAGACCAGGGACCACGATGGCCCGGGATGACGGAACCATGGGATCTTGATCGGGTCCATCATCCATTACCCCACCATCCGCTTTAAGTGCAAGATGGTGAAAATTTCTATTTTAAATATTAAATCCTCAATTTTCCAATACCCTAAACATATTGCTGCTACTATATGCCAGATAATGTATATTCTACGTATCTGATTGACGACTAGCTTTAATCGAAAGTTCTCTCTCGTGATCGAGAGGGGTAATTAACTATAGGGGGCTTGCACATATAGGAAACCAGAACTCAGATCATAAAGTCCTCGCAAATGAGGGCGAAATCTCTGGGTAGTGTCTTATCTACTATCTCATCTGCCTTCCAAAATTTACCCCGGAACTTAGCTCGTTAAAACTCCCCCCTCGAAAAGCAAAAAAAGAGCGGGCGGAGGCTGGGGCCGAATTTTCGGAGCCCACATCTACAAACTCATCTGCCTTCCAAAATTTACCCCGGAACCTAATTCGTTAAAACTCCCCCCGAAGAAAGCAACAAGCGGGCGGAGGCCGGGGCCGAATTTTCGGAGCCCACAAAGGCCTATATTTTATGTGATCAAACCATCTAAGGTGACTCCCTCTAATCTTATCTGCCACTGGAGCTACTCCAATATTTTCACGTATATATTCATTTCGCATTTTATCTCTAAGTGTAAAGCCACTCATCAACCCGAGCGTCCTCATCTCTGCAACACTTAATTTAATTTTATGCTTCTTTTTTAATGGCCAACATTCTGCGACATAAAATATTTGGTCACAACCAAACATTTAAAAAGATAAGCCTATAATTGGATAAGAGAGGCATATTTCATAAAAATTAGCACTTCATGTATCTCTGTAATGTATTGTGTTCTCAATGTTTCCTTGAACTCATGCATGTTTTTGTTTTGTTGTTATTTTAACCTTCATTTCTCCCTATTCGTACCCTTTTGTTAAATCCATTGAAAAGTTAGGGAAGTCTACTATCTTCATGGTCCTTTTTCTACCTGAAAGTTAACTTTTTCTACAAGATACATCTAGTTTGGAATTAATTTTGTTGGATTATGGTGTCCAGATGTTCTCGGATTTCAGGTGTCCTCCATCATGTACTTGTGAATGTTTATTAACAGCTGAAACAGCTTCACTTCCTGAATGTTCTCGGTATAAAGGAACATTTGATGTGCTATTCAAAGTGATCAGACAAGTAGGTGTTTGAAACTATGAGATATTTACCTTGTAAAGAATATGCAAATACTGCTGCTTCATCATATCTGTTTTTCTTTCAGGAAGGCTATGGGAGGTTGTGGAGGGGAACAAATGCAAGCCTTGCACTGGCTATACCAACAGTAAGTTTGTATAATGACAGAGATAGCATGGCGTCACTTTTGGTGTCAGTTAACAGCCTGTTCATCAACTGTCTTTACTTTTATTGGTGACATCTTAAATATTAATATTGTAACTTTTATGACATTCTTTTGTAAGGTGACGCTGCTTTGACTAATTGTTTACTTCTCTAGCCTTGTGAAAGATGATATGAAGGCTACAACAACAACAACAAACCTTTGTCCCACTACGTGGGGTCGGCAACATGAATCCTTTTTCTCCATTGTGTCCGGTTCAAAGTCAAATTCTCGTTTAAATCTAATAGAGAAAGGTCATTTCTAATATTTTCTAATCAAATCTTTTAGGTCTACCTCTACCTCTCTTAACATAGGCCAAATCTAATACATCTAGTCTCCTAAACGGGTCATCATAAGGCCGATATTTTATGACTAAGGCGACTCTCTCTAATCTTATCTACCATTACAGCTACTCCAACCTTTTCACGTATATGCTCATTTCACATTCTATCTCTAAGAGTAAAGCCACTCATCCACCTGAGCATCCTTATCTCTGTAACACTTAACTTAATTGTATGTTTTTCTTTTAATGACCAACATTCTGTGCTATAAAGCATTGCAGGTCTCATCACTATCTTATAGACTTTTCCCTCAAGTTTGAGAGATACTTTTCTATCACATAACAAGCCCGATGCATTCCTCCACTTCAACCATCCAACATGAATTCTACTAATAATATTTCCATCTATTTCACCATTATTCCGGACAATAGATCCGAGATATCTAAAATGTGTACTCTTATTAACGACTTGATCTCCCACAGTTACAATCCCCCATTAAATCTATTACTATTAAAAATGTTGCTCCTAACACAGACAAAGGAAAATTAAATCCATTAGATTAAGCATTATACTTGTTAATAGAGAATTATAGCATAAGAAATAAAATTATGTTTTTGCCGTTTTCCAGGTGTAGTTTGATATGCTTCGGTGCTTAGGCCGGTCTTATTGTTTTTAAAGAGTTTAACAGTTTTCATTTTTAGGTTCTTCTCTGTAGAATATTCATCTTTGCCTGCCCTTATTGCGTTTTTGGCTTCTTGACAGGTGGGAATATACTTACCATGTTATGACATATTCCGAAACTGGTTTGAAGAATTTGCTGCTAAAACTTCTCCTCATTTGACTCCATATGCTCCCCTGATTGCTGGCTCAGCTGCTCGCTCATTAGCTTGTATAGTTTGCTCTCCTATTGAGCTGGCAAGGACACGAATGCAGGTTAACTGTATCGTGTTCCTCCACCAGGATTTCCTAGTTTAATGTGAACTATTCTGGCTACTTTTTTTTATCTGCTAGTTTCTATTGAGGAAACAATTTTCAGAAGTCAGCTATTTCATGTTCTAAACATGTAAAAGCTTAGGTTTGTTCAATAGTGTCAGGTTCATCCAAGTGGCATCTTATAGGGCTAAATTA
Organism: Dendrobium chrysotoxum; assembly: GCA_019925795.1. Taxonomy (NCBI): domain Eukaryota; kingdom Viridiplantae; phylum Streptophyta; class Magnoliopsida; order Asparagales; family Orchidaceae; genus Dendrobium; species Dendrobium chrysotoxum. The sequence goes on along the minus strand of CM034300.1, from coordinate 5,794,213 downwards.
GGCCTTAGGATCATGTCAAGCCCTGGAGATGAAACTTAAGAACTGCTAAATAATAGTTAAGGGGAACTTTACGGCTGATTTCATTCTCAAAGACATAATAAATCACAAGCATTGATAGAATAATCTTATGGAGTCCAAACTCTCCATCTAATAAAAAGAACTTTATGGAGTCACACTCACTTCATCTAATTAAAATAATTCTTAAAATAAGAGAGAAAAAGGAGCAAGGAGAGCTAGGTTTTCTTCATCAATGAAGAGAAGTTCAAAAGACTAATTATAAAACACCACAACAGTAGGAGTCTTGCCAAAAGGGGGGAAGAAATCTATAACAACCCTATTCATTAGCTTTCCTCACCCCAATCAATCTCCAATGGCAGAAGATTGCGTATTTTTTATTATTAAACATTAACTATAAAAGGTGATTGATATTCTCTTTCATAA